>VZTL01024682.1:0-36191 GCA_013400535.1 Scopus umbretta | reverse complement strand
CCCTTACGGGTCCCGAACACCGGAGCCTGTTCCCGGACCGCGGACGCGAGCCGGAGCGTCCCGTTGGGATGCGCGGAGCGTTTGTCACCGGTAATCCATCAGTTCGGGCACCGGGAAAGCGCAGGTGCTGCTGCTCTCCTGCGGCCGGTGGAAAGCAGCCGGCCTTTGGGCGGGCGGGACAGCGCGTAGGCTCGGAAAAGTGTTAAATAAATGATTCCGGGGGGGGGGACGGGACACACCAAAACAACAAACCAGCAAAAAACCGCTGGCTGGGAGACTGTGCGGAGGCTCCGGCTCTTCCCCCAACCCTCCGCCAGCGTTTGGGGCATCTCAGGATACATCAGAGAGGGTTTTGCCTCCAAGTCCTGAGGTCACGCCGCGGTTCCTACTACCAGGGTTACAGTGCCCGGGCGTGGGGCGGTCGGGATTTGCAAATGCCCCCTGGAAAAAAAAAAAAATAAAATAAAATTCCGCAAAATGCATGGCTGCGGAGAGCCCCAGCTCGCTCTGCAGACCAAGAGACAAAATTCACCACGTCGGCCTTTTGCCTGCATTAAATAGGAAGTGAAATAGTAAAATGAGAGAACATTTGAAAACAAAAACCAAACGAAGCACGTAGAAATAACTGCCCAGTGCAAAGCGATCTGTAAGGAAATACGGGCTGGGCTTCTCCGCTCGCGAGTGTCCCGGCGTTGTGCAACAGCCAAATCCACGCGAAGGGGTTGTGTAACTCGACGGCAGAAATAGGCCAGCGGCATGGGCCGAATTCTGCCTCTCGGGATCCGGGCAGCTTCCGAGTTTCTTATCAAGAGCTGGAAATAATAGAGGGGGAAGGTTTTGGTTTAAGGTATTTGCCTTCGTTACCCACTAGGGAAAAGGGTGTGCGAAGCCTTGGGAATCAACTTCGTTTTCCTCCCGGCTCCGAGCCCAAATGAATTGAGCTGCTGAGATGTCGGGGTGGTGGTGGGGAAATTATCCGGGAGCCATTGGCCGTGGCTCTGGCTGCTGTGGGAGATGGCTCTGCCCTCCCGGCCCCAAACAGCCGCCTCCACAACTGGATTTCTCTGGGTTATTTTTAAACGAACGCTTGTGAATCCTGCCGGTAAGGCAAAGCCGGGGTCGGCGCAGCCTCCAGCGAGAGCACGGAGCTCAGCTTCGCTGCAGGGGAGGGGGGAAGCAGCTGGGTTTCCGAGCTGGATGCTTCCAGCATGGATGTAGAAATTATTCCTGGCTTATAAACCTTCCCAGGCAAGGAGATGGGGGGGAAAGTCCTCAGCACAGGCTGATGTAGGGGCTGAAATTCTTGGAAAGCTGTGATTCATTTTTTTATCAAACCTAAAGGTTTTACCCAGAATTTGAGACTATATTTATGAAAAGATTTTGGGGCACCGGCCTGCGGTGTGTTCGAGTCGTGCATCTTGTTGCTTTGGATTGAGTAGAAAAGGGGCTCGGCTGTGGGAAGGAAGTGCCGTTTCCAACAGCTATGGTTTGTATCCACAAAGTAGC
Source organism: Scopus umbretta (assembly GCA_013400535.1). Taxonomy (NCBI): domain Eukaryota; kingdom Metazoa; phylum Chordata; class Aves; order Pelecaniformes; family Scopidae; genus Scopus; species Scopus umbretta. The sequence goes on along the minus strand of VZTL01024682.1, from coordinate 34,685 downwards.
CCCCAAAATAGGATTTTTCTTCCCATTCTTAACACGGAGCGGCTTTACCTGCTCCGCTGCCCACCTGGGGGGATGTCACGTACATCCCCAAACTCCTCCTGCCCTTCGCTTTGCCCAGCTGGGAAGTGGCTTGTAGCCCTAACTTATCTAAGCCCCAAGGGATTGTGCAAACTTTAATTAACCTCAGCAGCGTCCTTTGAGATCCCGGCTTGAAAGTTTGCCACGGATGAACTATATTCCCTTCAGATGTGCCAGCTCACTCCGGGCTTCCTGGTCCCCAAACCTCAGCCTCGTCATGCGACGGGAGGAGCGGGAGGCGAATGAGCTAAAGAACCAGGCTGGCGGCTCTTCTTCCCCATCGCTCCTTCAAAAGAAGGAAAAACTGGAGATGGAGTTAATTTTCCTGTATTTGCGGCTGTTCCCAGGCAGGGACAGGTTTTCCTCCGTTTGTTTTTTTTTTGTTTTTTTTTCTTTGCTGGGGGGATTAGTTTTATCTAGCTGATTCCTCCCTGGCTGCCTCTCGCAGGCTCCTCTGCGGCTGTGGGAGGGGTGCCTGACTGCAAATTCCTGGAAACCAACTTAATAGCTTTTCCTCAGCCTGCCAAGTCCAGCGGCAGGCTGGCCTTTCCTACCCTTGGCACCTCCGGGGAGCCATCGCGTATCCCCTCACTCCTCGGCTTCTCATTTGAGCTACCGTGGGGAGCCCGGGCAGGGCGCAGCCTCAGTTTCCCCAGCGTGGTGGGATGCTCCCAGCATCCGAGGCGGTGGGAGGGGGGGCTCGGCGCCAGCGAGGCTTTCCGATCCATCCGAATGGGATGCTGCCTCTTATATCTGCCCCAGAGACCTGCTGGGTTTAAAACGGGAGAGAAAGAGGTCGTGTGGGCACAGAGGCGTCTCCAAAAGGCCGGCTGGGGCTGCTCAGGGCCGGTGGGAGCTGGGAGCAGTGTGATATCTCTGGCTCCTGAGCTGGAAACCAGAACGTTTTACCGGTTAAATTGGGCTTTTTGTGGAGCTGCGGAGCAGCGGGGTTACCCGAGGACAGGTCCCCGGCCGCCACTAATGCTCTGCAGCATGACTTCTTCGCCATGTGCCCCGCTCCACCTCCGGCGTGGGGTTCAGCTGCCGTCCCGGGGGGGGGTCAGGATGGGGAGGAACCGGCCGAGCAGGAAACCATCTGACTCACTCGGGTTCAAGATGACTCCGGGCGTGTGTCATCAGAGGCTTGGCTGCGGCGAGGAGGGCACGTGGGGTTTAATTCAACGCGGAGCCCTCAATAGCAGCCAAGGACGTGGGTGCTGCCGGGGTCAGGGCTGGAGGAGGGTGGGTGCAGCCCAGCATCACTCCTGTGTCGCCGAAGGTGGGGAGGTCAGGGAAGGGGACGAGCCGGTTCCCTGCACTGAGTCAGCCCAGGCTGGGTAACGGCGTGGGGACAGGGAGCGCTGGTTTTCGGTGTGCAGGGGCTGAGCACGTGGCACAGGGTCTGTCCCGTGCTGTGGTGCCCATCCCTGATCCAACAATAAAAGCTGCAAAGTGTGTGCCAGGTTAGGGTCCTGAGCCAGGAAATAAAACGCTCTCCCCGCTGGATGCTTTCCCAGATTCAACCTGTGACCTCGGTGAATTGCTGGCACTCCCTCTGCCTCAGTTTCCCCGAATCTGCCATGTCCCACCGTGGATCTAGGCAGGACGGCAGCACGGCTGCCGGCTCACCCCGGTAACTGCTGGGTGCTCGCACAGCATCCCCCTCTGAAAGAAGCAGGGAGAGAGACGGTATTCTGGAATGCTTCCGTGATTTTTTAAAAGGCAGCATGTTTTAAGTTCAAAGCTGAGATAGGGAGGGAAGTAATGTAAAGAAAAAATAATTTCAGGCAGAGATTACCCTGGGGAGAGGATTGGCTGTGCACACTTGTGGGTTAGGAGTGCTCAAGCCTTCCCCAAACTTGAACACCTCTCTGTTATTCTCATACACAACAAATGTTTGGCTTTCTGTTGCCAAAAAGGAAAAGAATCCAGCCCAGAAACCAGCTAACCTCTCCCAGTGTTACGTTTTTCCCCATATGCTGCTGAAATTATGCATACCCAGCTGAAAACTATGGCGAGCAGACACCGGGGGGGCTGGAAACATTTGCTCCCAGCTTGGTTCTCCCCAGACGCTCGGCTTTGGAAAGAGACCCACAGCAAAACTAAAACTAAAACGGAGCAGCTTCCCCTTCCCAGAACCTGGGGTCGTTAACAGGAAAGATGCGACTGAGACCTTCTTACATGAAAATAAACCACCCCGAGTCCTTCCCCTTCCCCACCGCTGTTCACTGGGCAGGAAACGGTTGCGCTTTGCCGGAAGCCGCTGTCACGCTGTAATTTCCATCACCGACAGCAATCCTGCCCCACGTCCCCACCGAGCGATGGGAAAAAGGGTCCCCACTACCACTGCGAGGGGAACAGCGTCCTTCTTTGGACCGCTTGAGCCGTACCGCCGCCCGCGCATCCTCCCGCCAAGGGGGGACAGTGATACGGGGTAGATCTATCGGGGAGGGTTTTTCCCTCTTGCAAACAGCTGTGGTGATGGGACCACCTTGCAAACATATAAGCTAAGGAATTAATTTTTTTCTCTGTGGATAAGCGGCATTGAATTGGAATGAAGTTATTCGCAGGCTGATGTATTTGCAGCACTGACCCCATAGGGTCTAGCCCCGATGGGAGGATTAAGAGAAGTCTTCAGGCAAAAGAACACCATCCAGCTGTGGTGCTGGTACTGGAACCGTGAGTTATTACCGTCATTGCAAAGACAAACCTGGCTTTTGGGATACTTTAAGCTCGGCTCAGCACCGCACAGCTCGCTCAGCTTCCAGCTGGTGGCAAAAATTGGGCAACCTGAGGTTTCTTCTGCCTTGGGGGCGGAGAGACCTTGCCCAACGGTGCCCTTGCAGCTGGGAAGGGCGACGCTGGGCACTTCCCCAGCAGCCGGTGGCGGATGCTCGGCGTAGTAATTAGTTGAACCTTTGGACACAGCCCTGAGCTAGGCAGTGGGGATTTGCTCGGTTTTAGTTCAGAAAAAACTGCATCGAACTCATTACACCCGCAGTGGCTCTAATGATCCGGTTCTTTAACAAAGAATGTCCTGCCCTGTGTGCGACTGTCCGGGGCTGTGAGCATGCCCAGCACTTCCCAGCTTAAATGTGTCCCCTCTCCATCCAGTTTAGNAACAATTCTATGATTCTATGATTTCCTCGGGGAAGCACTATTATTTATGATGGAAGCTTTCCAGAAATCAAATTGCCCCATTCGGGATCCCAACCCAGTGACTTTATTTATTTGGAATTGGCAATGATCTTAAAAAAAAAAAAAGTTAAACAACCAAGAAGGTTGTTTGTCTTGAAGGATACTCATGATTCGGCATTGCAGACTAAATCATCTTTGCTATGATTTGAGGTGCGCTTGGGTGCGAGGGGAGTTAATCGGGCTAACGAACCGGGCCATGGCGTTGGGAAGCCTTGGGCATGAAGGTGGCCATGGCTCTTCCTTGGTGGGCCGCAGGTGCACACCAAGGTGGTCCCGCTTGGGAAGGACCTGAGCTGCTGCCGCCCTTGAGCTGTTCTGCAGGACACCCTGACCTGCCTTAGCTGCCAAGTGGGATGATGTCTATGTTCATAGGAGAAGATGATCCAGGTTTTAAAGGGCTTTGGAGATTAGAAGAAGGTCACCCTGTTTCTCACGCTGCCGATTATTCCTGGTACGGTGGAGCCTGGAGGACATGGAGAACATGCTGAGCGGTGTCTGTCCTGGAGAAAGGAGGTGAAACCTCCGGGTCGTTTCCCCATGCTGTGATTCTGGGGGCTTGCGGGTTGTACATGCAGCATCTTCACTGCCCCGTGCCTTGGGCAGGAATCGAGGCGCAAACAGCAGTGGCTTCTTGTGCATCCGAGCTTCCAAAGCAGCCAGCTTCTCTGGGATGCGATCTTCCCCTAGCAGCATCTTGTGAGTCTAGGAGGAAAATCAAGCGAAGTCGGGCTGGCAGACAGGAGAGAAACGCCAGCAGCGTGCGGTTCGTGCAAGGGTGAAGCTCTGCTCTGAGCCCTGCTGCTGTGGTACCCCATGGCTGGGATGGGGACACCTCAGTGGGACCCCCTGACCACCGTAGGCTGCCAAAGAAGCCAAGCGAAGGAAGGTCTCACTGGGCCAAGAGGCTGCTGGGCGGCAGAGCACCCAGTGTCGGCCAGGTTTGTCTCTACCACCAACACCCCAGGTCAGATGCTGCTGGAGAGAAGAAGTCTGGCTGAGGTCCTCTCTGTGCCCAGGGGCAGGTCGGTGGCTGATGAGGAGGTTGTGAAAGGCCCCTGTGAGCCCGGATAACACTGTCTTTCTGGCTCGCAGATAAGAAATGGGGTTGGGCCATCTGTCCTGGGTCAATGGCATCGATCGATAACCTCGGGGCAGCTAAACGAGAGATTTCCTGCCCTGGGGCAGGGATGGAGGTGGCCTCCAGACCCTGGGCCCCTCTTGAAGCTGGCAGAGGAAGGAGAGGGTGGAGCTGAGCCGGGGCAACGGCCTCCTTCCCTGCGCCTGTAACCGAACCGGAGCCTGGGTACGCAGGTAGCAATTTTCAGCAAGCAAAAGCAAATAGGAGGGGAAGGAGGGGAGTGTTTGACTTCCTGCTGCTGGGGTGGATAAGGAGGCACTGGAAAACAGCTGGCACTGGGAAACCTCCAGGTTTCCTTAACCTTATCCTTTCCTCACGCCTGCCTGGTCTCCCAGCTGGTGGATGCTCACTCCCTGCTCCCGATTAATGGGAAGGAGCTGAGAGCACCAAGAGAAATCACGAGGAGGTTTTACCCATCACACCAGCAAGGATGCCGCTCCCCAGGGAATAAAGCGTCTCTCCTGGAGCGTGCTCGGCTGGGCTTCCCTTCCTCCTCCGGCCTCGCTGCAGCAAGCAGAACAACTGAGGACTCAGCTTCCAAATTTCCAGCAGATCTGGTGGGGGGGGGGGGGGGGGGGAAGGATAGGCCGGAGCATCCCAAGCCTGAAACGCAGGCAGCCAAAACCACAGCAGAGCTGTTTCGTCCAGCCCAGGGTCCGAGCGGCTGCATCCGTGAGCGAGGTCACGCTGGGGCGGATGGCTATTACTCGCCCACAAAATGCCCATTTCCTATAGCGTAGCCCTATAAAAAAAAAATTCATGCTTGATTTCTGATGACCTTATGTTACGTGCCTACAGACAGGTGAGCTAACTGGGTGGAGTTTTCCTCTGACTTCGCAGGGCTTGCAGCTGCCCTTTAATTAATTTTAAGTGAAGTTAATTGAAACAGGGCATAGTTTGGGAGCTGGCAGTCTGTCCGCCTCTCCGTTTGCCTTCCCTGCTCCGGTCAGGCTGTGGAGACATGCATGGTGTTAATGGATGGGTCGGGGAGGAGTTTTTCCATGCCTTTCCTGGGGAGGACGAGACGCTTTGATGCCGTTTATAGAAGGAGCCAGGCATCTTCATAGCCTGAGCATGAGGGTATAAGCAATTGCCAGGAGCAGGGGGGGTGGATTTCTTCCCTTTCCGGCCACGGCACCCACTTGTGTCACACCGCGTCGTTTGCTCAAGGGAGTTGAGCAGCTCTCGGCACCATCACCCTTTGTAGGGGTGATCTCAGCAGCGAAGAAATGAATGGGCAGTGGATTCCTGCCGAGCATCCTTCACGTAGGAAGAGGCCCTGGGGGGTGAAGGTCGAGGCACGTTGCCGCCACGGTGTAGGAAGGGCTCTGCAGCTGGTAAACCTCCGGCGCTGACCTCCTGACTCACAGCCTGGGCAGGGAAGGTTGTCAAGTTTGGGTTCTACTTCTGTTGCAACCTGTTTGGGTGCCTGTAGGTGAATGAGCGGAGAAGATGCTGCATCGGGAGCTCCTCGGGGTTTGGCATTCCCACGTTGGCACCGTCTGGGCAAGGGGATGCGGCTGAGGAAGGTGCGGGGTGGCATTTGGTGAGCTCTGTGGAGAGCAGCCCTGCATGCTCAGGCAGAGGTGCAAGAACGGCGGCGGGCACTATCGGTGTGCCTGGAGATAAGCTGTTGTGGCGGTGCCGTGTTGGCAACGTGCTGGCACAGGCACGTCCTGCCCTTCGGAGTGGGTCACGACCTGCTCCTGCTTCTTGTATCAGCCCCAGCAGACATGAGGGGGGACGAACACTGTCCTGAACATGTTGCGGGGGTTGTGCCCCTGTCCCCAACCCTCCAGGTGACTTTTTGGCTCTGTCTCCACCTTTCAGATCGACAAGTACCTCTACCACATGCGGCTCTCCGAGGAGACCCTTCAGGAGGTGTCCCAGCGTTTTGGGAAGGAGATGGAGAAGGGGCTGGGAGCAGACACCAACCCCACCGCCTCGGTGAAGATGCTGCCCACCTTCGTGAGATCCACCCCGGATGGGACAGGTACTGTGAGATGGGAGATGCTCCCTCCCGGCAGAGCGGAGGGAGAGCATGGTGGGGAGGTCTCAGTAGGTGCCACCACGTGCCGGGAGGGAGGGCTGGGGCCACCCATCCTCATGGTGCTGCCAAAACAGGGATGGCACCCATGGCCACCTTCACTCCTGGTCCTGAGGGGCTTCATCCTGCTTCTGCTGAGCAAGGTTTAGTGTGGGGACAGGTCTCATTCCCTGCTCTGTGCTGGGACTGGGGGACTCCCAGTTCCCACTGGTGGGAGGGAGGGTGGCAGCCAGCCCTTGCATGTCCTTTCTGGCAGGATGGAGACAGTCACGGGTCCGGCTCATCAGATTTCATTAGCACTGAAGCGGGCAGCGGTGCCAGCCGCTGTCTGAATGCCATGAGGGCCACAGGAGGAGAAGGGAGCACTCCAGACTCGGCTTCTCACAATACGGCCTTTCTGTCTGCTTCCCATGCTGGCAGGAGACGGCCTGCCTGCAGCACGCTCCCAGCCAGGCGCATCTCCGTTTCGGGCTCCAGCTTGTTCCTCTCAACCCAAAAAACTGTTTCCTCGAGCACCCATATGGGAAATTTCCTTGTGCCTCCCTCTCCTAGCTTGGTGTTTTGGGAAGGAGCTTTGTCACGGTCCCTGCAGCATCGCCCCTTGCCTGACAGCACACGACGGGATGCAGATGCACCCGGGACCTGCTGTCTCCTGGTGTTCGAAGGCAGTGGAGCGGTGCTGGCTGCTGAAGGGCAGGGAGGGACAGAGAGCCCCAAGCAGCCGGGGCTGTCCCCAGCTCTGTGTCTGGGCTGGCAGCAGCCCTGGGGAAAGAGTCTGGGCCGGTTGGTCCTGTTGGCTGAAGTTGCTCAGACTTGGGGTTGCTCTAGCGTCGGCACCTTCACGGGGGTCCTTGCAAAACCTTGGTGGCAGAGATTGCTGATAGCCAGCAGGAAAGGTGGATAAAGAGGAAGGGAGCTGATGGAAAGACCCTTCTGCCCTTCCCTCCCCATCCCCAGCTGTTTTGCCACCGCTGTATTTTCATACCTGGCTTCTGGAGGTGAGCAGGTCCCAGCACATGCTGTGGCTGGAGTCTGAAGCGACCTGGCGTTGGAGAGCAGTGACTGGGCAGACTGGAGTTTCCTCTCCAGAGAAGCGCGCTGAGCCGGTGCGAGCCTGCCGGTTGAGTGATGGTGTTAAACAGGGCGTACCCAAGAGGTAGCCCTGCTCAAACAACCAAAAAAAAAAACCCATTGCTGCTGGCTGTCTGCTTCCTCGAGGCAAGGACGAAGGTGTTGAGCTGAGTGTGTGCATCACCGGCCAGCTCTGGGGGGGTTGTTTGCTGGTGACACCTCCTCGGTGAGGTCTGGGGCAGGGGGGTGGTATCTCCCAAGTCCCTGGGGAGTCACAGGCATCACAGGATGGTTTGGGTTGGAAGGGACCTTTACAGGTCATCTAGTCCAACCCCCCTGCAGTGAGCAGGGACATCTTCAGCCAGATCAGGTTGCTCAGAGCCCCGTCCAACCCGACCTTGAATCTTTCCAGGACTGGGGCATCTCCCACCTCTCTGGGCAACCTGTGCCAGTGTCTTGCCACCCTCAGTGTAAAAAATGTCTTCCTTATATCTAGTCTGAATCTCCTCTCTTTTAGTCTAAAACCATTACCCCTTGTCATATTGCAACAGGTCCTGCTGAAAAGCCTGTCCCCATCTTTCTTAGAAGCCCCCTTCAAGTACTGAAGCATCCCTGCACCCAGAACCATCCTGCCTGCTGCATCCCACGTGCTCGGCCCCCCAGGTGCACGTACACCCGAAAGCTGGACCTGGCTGCCTGCCCTGGGATCGAGATTTCAATCTATTTAAATATTTGAGAATATTTTTAATTACAGGGATAGCTGGAATGCTGCCCCGGGGCACGGGAATTATTGCAGCCAAAGGTGCTGGGTGCTGGTGGAGCATGTGTCAGAGCTCCTGAGAGGCAGGAGCAGAGCTCTCGGCACTCCGGCACTCTGACCTGTGTTGGGGAGAAGGTGCAATCCCTCTCCTTGCCCTTGCAAGAACGAGCCCTGGCTTCCTTCACTGTATCCTCCCTATTTGCAGCTTCTCCAGCATCCTAGCTGGCATTTCTCACCCAAAGCAAGCTCAACATGTGGGGAAAAGCAGCACTGCAGCATGGAAAATGTGAAGCAGAAGGGATGCTGGGGCAGTCATGGGGCTGCAGCTGCCCAGGGACTGGAAAGCAAGAGTTTTTCGAGCAGGTCCTGGGGAGCCAAAAGCTGGAATCCCCTGTATGGCTCCAGCTGGATCCGGGCCGTGAGCGGCATCAGCGTCTCTGCTGTTGGGTTTTGGAGGGGAGGACTGGAAAGCGGCACATCAGGGCCATGGGGGTGAGCCGAGGCCAGCCCGAAGTGGGGCTCGCTGCCAGCTCCCCCGGCACGTCGCTTCGCAAAGAGATGGCGTGCCTTTGGCTGAGCACCAGGTCCTGCTCCCACCGGCTTCGGGTGTCAGCAGCTGCCTCCCACTCGAAAGACGGGGTCACGTGCCAGCTTTGGGGCTCCGCACCTTCCTCCTGAGGAGCACCCCTGCCCTTCCTACCCCTCCGTGCTATAGCATGAGTTGCCTGTGCTTTCGGATTATGCTCCGTCTAATGCGCAGCCAGCAGCTCCCCAGGATCCAGGCGGATGAGAGGCGCTTATAGAAATACAAGGTCACATCTGCGGGTTGAAGTCAAAACACAGACCTGGCTGCCGGCCGCTCCACCCTCCTCTGCGCTCTCGGTGGCTTCGCTGCTCCTGGTGCAGTGTGATTAGGGGGGGGGGGGGTTCTGCTTCTGAAGCAGGATCTCTTCTAAAAGCAACTTTTCTTGCTTTGCTCAAATCCAGCACTGAAAGGCCCGCTGTGCCGTGCTTGCAACGAGGTGGTGGGCATTCTGCTGCAGGCTGGTGGGGGAAAATAGATCCCAAATAAGCTTTTCCTTGGAGCCCCAGTGACTCTGAGCAAGGGCTCTCCTGGCTCAGTGCAAACACCGCCTTCCTCCCTGCTCCTTTCCTGGTTTGTCCAGGCTTTGCCGGTGTCACAGTGTTTCCTCCTCCATGCTAAAGTTGACACAAGGATCTTCTGGTGCATCCTCTGTTAAGCCCCAGCAGCTGATATCCGTGGCCTGGGGGTTTTCAGGAGGATGCTGCAGGACTTTGGTGGTCAAATCCGTGGAAATTCAAAGGATGGTTCTTTGCAACACCCTTCCCTTGGCCGGTGGGCTCAGTTCCTGCTGACAACCAGCTGCTTCTGCAAAAAACCAGCTCGCATGGCCCATGGTCTTGAAAGGCTTTAAAGGAAATGCCATTTTCACGCCCAGAGCCTCTCTTCTGGTGATTTACCGCACTCCCCAGCAAGGAATCACACTGGGGAATCGCTGCCGGGCGACTCGCTGTGGTCGATGTGAGTCACTCTTTGCTGGACCCAACTCTGCCCAAAACAAGCCACCAGGTTAATCCTGGATCTTTTGTTGCTGCAAACCCAGTATTTCATGCCCAGTACCCCGTAAGCTGCTCTCCAGCACTAATTCGGTGGAGATGCTGATGCGACCACTGGGGCTTTTATATTCCCTCTTCTGCTCAAAGTCTCTCAACTTGCTGAAAGGAAGCAGGGTGGGGCTGGCAAGGGTGTCTGGAGATGACGATGGAGTGGGAACCACCGGGGTCTGCGGGGTCTCCACCTCATCCTGCAGCTCCCTGGGGACAGTGCCTGGACCTGCTCCAGCTTTTCTCTTCCTCTTATTTTTTATTAAGCTGATTTGACCGAGGATTCCTACAAAATGGGATTGCAGTCAGTTGGAAGTCTTGAGTTTGAGGTGGAACTCTGGGGTGACCAACCTCCGAGATGCTGGGGTGTGATCCTGCACACGATGCTCTGGTCCCAGCCTGGCCAAGGCTGTATTTCTAAGGACCACAGAGCTCCCTGCCCGCTTCACCCCATGCTTTCTTCCAGGGAGCACAGGCATTTTTTAAAGGCACTAAACACTCACCCTTCAGTGGTTTGCTGAGAGTAAACGGACTCTTGAATCAGAGCTCCATGTTTGCCCTTGCTGTTTGGTTTGTGAGCCCTTCATCGCAGCCTTTATCTTATCACCTAACAAGGGAGCCCTAATCAAAGGGAGAAGCCAGACATGGTATCGGCCGGCGGAGCCCATCATGCAGCCGTATTGCTTCAGCCTGCAAATTTTCCAAGGGAGATTTTGCTGCCTTTTTCCTTCTGCAAAGCCGATCTACCTGGGCATCCGCCCCTTGACTTCAGCAGTCACCACTTGAACCACTTACACCTCTCCTGTGGCTGCTGAGGAGCTTGTAAGGGGGATTTTTGGTTGTTAGGTTGGGTCCTGCCTCGTGGTGAGGATCGGTGGGTGGCAGGTCAAAGGAGGGCTGGTTTGATACGGCTCTGCGGGCCACAAGCCTCACAGAGGTGGTTTGGCCGAAATACTGGGTGTGCGGAGGGCTGGGCAGGATAGGAGGACAGCCCTGTCCATGGCTCCTTGACATTTTTTTGGGGGACCCCCCTGGGTTCCTCGTGTTGTCTCAAGGAGCTGGGCAACTTATGACCCTCTTGGCTCCAGCATCCTTAGTCCTGACATATTTATCAGCCCCCTGAGGTCTTTCTCATGCTCTGCTAGCAAGCAGAACGGCATCTGTGTCAGCAGCAGGGGAAGCAGGAGTACGGCTTGACTTGTGTTTGAGGCAGAACACGATGCCAGCGGTGCCCAGCCAGGCATCGCCTCCAGCTCTGCCCATCCGGCTGAAGCTAAATCCCCATGGTGGGCTTACCGGTGGCATCAGGACAGCGAGGAGCTTCGCTGAGGGTTTTCCTGGTGCATTTTCAGCATCCGTGTAAAGAGACGTGGCCAAAGCATGCCCTGTGGCTGGCAGACAGTCTGCAAAACAGGCTGCCAAACTGGTTTAAACCTCATCCCTGCAAAGGGTCAACGCGGGCATGAGGCAAGGAGAAATGAATATTCAGGGTTTGACTGCCCCAACTGCCCAAGCATGAGCTCAGGCACTCCTGTGCCATTCTCCAGCCCTGTAAGCGCTGAATTGGACGTCTCTTGGCTACGCTGCCTCACTCAGAGCTATGCCGAGGGTGTTATTCAAGGAGGGATGAGTTGCAAAGCTTTGATGAGGTCCAGGTTTGGAGTGCTCCATGGTTCTGGGTTAATGGCTCTTGCGGGGGGTGTGTGTGTGCGTGTGTTGCTCCAGAGATGAAGTGAGGGTTGGCCAGAGCCCGTGCAGGGACTCAGGGGAACTTCAGCTTTTGTTAAAATAATGGTGTAACTGCCCTGGCATCGTCCCACCGGCCGATTGACCTCAGGGAGTAACCTTAACCGACAGGACCGCAGCCAGAGCATCGCAGCCGGTGCAGGGGGGCTTGGCATGGGCTGGTGCCACCGAAAGGCGGGAGCTGACCTGCCCTGCATCACCCCTGGGGTGCCGCACTGGCTCCCTAGTGCTCCCCCCATTCTCCATCCCAAGCAGCAAGGCTGCTGAAGACCTCCGAGCCCCTCTTATTCCTCATCTTCTCATTTCCTCGGAGCGCAAGGGCTGCTTTTAATAGACCTTTTTCAGCAGCAGAAGGACTTTATAAAGCTGCTCTCAGCCCAGGCTCCAAGTCCGACACCATCTGCAGTTCCCTTGCCCCGAGTCCTTGGAGGGTCAGCCCCAGGCAGGACGCCAGGACAGATGGACGCCCCGCAGGCTTGGACAGCGGAGCTGCCTTTTCAGCTGGAGTCACTGGAGATGCTGGCTGGCCTGGTGTCATTTGAATACTAATAAACCACACTTTTTGTTTCAACTGTAGCCCCTTTGTAAAAGCATGGGCGGGCACAGTGAGGCCCCCGGGCGCTGTAATCTGCCCGGGGGAGCCAGCACAGCACATTTAATGCATTCAGAAATCAAATAGTGCTGATAGAGGGCTTTCCCCCATCCCTCTCCCCACACTGCTAGGTATTTAAAACAGCCAGCTTGGCACTTTTCCCGCATCCCAGGTCTCAGTTGGTCCGAAATTCAACGAGCTGCCTTGGTGCCGGGTACAATAAAAACAAACAGGAGGGGAAACCTGCTGGGCTCAGCCGTTGGGTCTCGGAGGCAGCGGGACCTGGGGCTCCTCTCAGCCAACACAAACACAGAAACTCTGCTTCCCACATCTGCCCTCGGAAGGCAGCAACGAGTCCCCGAAGGTCTTTTTGGATTTTTTTTTCCTCCCTGGTTTCCTGCTTACACCTTTCAATCTTGCCTTCGGGGAGAAGCCGCATGCCAGGAGTGCACGGGATTCCTGGGGCAGGGCAGGTTATCCTGGACCGTGGCAGCCAAGCCTGAACATGAGTTTTTTTTTCACATATATCAAATGTTTAGCCAAACTCTAGTGTTTCGACAGCCGGCTAGCAGGGTTTTAACCGCTTGGGCTGGAGGTTTAGGAGCTTTTGCCAACATCCTGCGTCAATAGGGTCAGGAGCAGGTCCGCTGCCTTCTTCCTTACGGAGCCCGAGGCTGGAGCTGCTCTTCTCTGGGAGCGCTGCGGGTTTGGGCATGGTCTTGTCTGGATGGGGCCGGTGGGATCTGTCCTCCTGCCAGCAGACGCACTCCTAGCTCAGCCACTGCCTCTGCACTCCAGACCCAGGGCATCAGGATACGTCTCAGACATATTGCTTTGCTCCCCATCAGCTACGGGGGTGCCAGGGGTGCGGGGGAGGAGCAAGAAATACAGCTGTAGCTCTGATAAAATAAAAAAAAATGATGAAAATGTATTAAAAAAATCCTACCTTACCCTCAAATTTGTGAGGTGGCTGGTTGCTTCCTCACCTGCTCCAGGGCTGCCCAGCACTGGCACCGACGCTGCTGAAAGGGACCGGCCGAGTTAAATGGTTGTTCTTGTCTGGGCTCCCACAGAGGATGGGGACTTCTTGGCGCTGGACCTCGGTGGCACCAATTTCCGCGTGCTGAGAGTGAAGGTGTCTGACAACGGCCTGCAGAAGGTCGAAATGGAGAATCAGATCTACGCCATCCCCGAGGAGCTGATGCGAGGCAGCGGGGTGCAGGTGGGTTCAACCCCTCTCTCACCCATCCCTACTCTGCTGGGCAGCCCCCTAACTGCAGGGCTTCCCCCACAGCGGGGAACCATCCACCTTGGGGCAGTTCTGCTGCCTGAAGGGAGGGCTTGCGTCTCCCCAAGACCCCGAGCTGTGTCATGGGGTTGGAGCAGCATCCTATTGCTGCCTTGCCCAGCAGGATCTGGGTAGATCCTTGCCTTCCTTTGCCTGGAGCTATTAATTCCTGACACCGAGTAACCGTGATGGGTGAGGACCACGGAGGTGTGATGCGGGTGGCAGACCTTCGGTCCATCAAGCAGGCAGGGATGCAGGAGCTGCTTTAGTGCATCACCTCGGTTGGGGCAGCCAGGTGAGGGCTCACTCTTTGCCTTTTTTTAGCTCTTTGACCATATTGCCGAGTGCTTGGCCAACTTCATGGACAAGCTGAAAATCAAAGACAAGAAACTCCCCCTCGGGTTCACCTTCTCCTTCCCGTGTCACCAGACCAAGCTGGATGAGGTGAGTGAAGGTCTGGCTTCCCCGTGAGGGTCGTGGCTGTGCCTGGGATGCAGTGGGATGAGAGTGAGCTCTCACTGGGGGCAATACCTGTCCCACTCCTATTTAGCTTGTGCTTTTAATTAGGCTCATTGGGTTCGGGCAGCGTGTAAGGTCTTGGTGCCGATGGGAGCAAAGCATGTGTCCTAGGGCTTGCAGGGGTCTAGGAGGTGATGTTTAGCACGCTGGTTGCTCTGCGTTTCCGCTCCGCCTGGATGCCTCCATGGAAGGCAGCATTTTTCCCCTCCACAGCCAGCTCAAGGAGAGCAGCTGCGGCGGGGAGAGCGGCTCCAGCCGCCCGCAGCCAAAGGCAGCCCAGACGTGCTGAGCATCACATCCCCCGTCATGCAGCCGGTGCAGGGAGAGCGGGGGGGTCAGCCGCCCAGGCTGCTCGCCATGCTCCGGGCAGCCGGGAATTGATGGCTGTCAGCTCCGCTCAGCTGCACCAGCTCTCCGCCGGGAGCCGGTGACCTTGCTGGGAGACTAAACATCTTGGCAAGCATAGCCCAGCCGAGGCACGTGGCCCCGCTCCTGCCACCCACGGCCTCTGCCGGGCTCTTGCTCTTGAGGGGGGAGTGGCTGGTGCTTTCCTTGCCCTTATCTCACCCGGCTTCCCAGGCAGGATCGGAAAGGAGGGCGGCTCCATGGCGCGCTGGCAATCCAGCACGTCCTCCCCCGGTGGGAACATGGCAGCATTTTGTACCAGGGATGGGGCAAGTCGTGCTCTCGTGACTGGGCGAGTCTGCAAAAGTAATGAGGAAGAAGATTAACGCTTTTCTCTCCTAGCAGTGTGGGCTGGAAAAAAAAAAAGGGGAAAAAAAAAAAAGCAGCCAAGAGAGGAAGCGTCTGCCCCTGGTGACCTCGCCTGGTTTGCTTCTCTCCCTGCCTCAGTTTCCCCATCTGTAAGGCAGGGCAGGTGTTTGCCTCCCTAAGGCATCTGGGGCTCGAGGGTTGGAGATTTCAAACGCAATCGAGTCCTTTCCCTTGCCACAAGGCTGAGCGCAGCCTCTGGCTGGGGAACTGCGATGGCTCTGCTGGGTGGGGGCGCACCCAGCCTCTGGCCGCGGGGGACGGCGAGATCCCCATCCCGCAGGGTCTGGATCAAGGAGCTCTCCGTACGTTTGGGAACAGGTTTTGCTCCAGGGCTCCATAAAACCCAGTCACGGGAATCACGTCCCCTCCTGCCAGCAGGAGCAATGAGCGACTCACGTGCTATTTTGTGGCCATAAACTTTATCTGTGCAGAGATGCTGCTGATACCGCAGCTTGGAGGCGGATGACAGGGAGGGACTCACCTGCGGTGCTGTGTGTCCGTCCAGACCTCGCCTTGCACTGCAGAGCCCTCGAGACACATGGCTTGGTGGGTCTGTCCTCCTGAGCATTCCTTCTTGCCGTTTCTCCGTAGAGCATCCTTGTTACGTGGACAAAGGGATTCAAATGCAGCAGCGTGGAGGGGAAAGATGTGGTGTCAATGCTGCGCAAGTCCATCAAGAAAAGAGGGGTAAGAGGTTGGGCAGGTCTATCACCTCCTGGGGTGGTGGGAGAGGGGCACACGATTCCCTGGGACAGGATACTTAAGGCTCCACATCTTGGCTCCCTCATGACAGCAGAGATGTTTCGGTCTGTTTTGGCCATGCTGACTCAGTCTCTCTCCTCTCCACCATCTCAGGACTTTGACATTGACATCGTGGCCGTGGTGAATGACACCGTTGGGACCATGATGACCTGTGGCTATGACGATCATAACTGTGAAGTTGGCCTCATCGTTGGTGAGCTGCAGCAAGGGGGGTGAATTAGGGTCCATCTCTCCATGAATTCCATAAGGAGATCATGTTTCTCGCAGGTTTCAGGGTCTTTTGGGGGAAAAAGAAAGGCGATAAGCAGCATTGCCCGATGTTTGTTTTCTTCCATCTTTGCTTTCTGCGGTGCATTTGGCTGTTGCTAATTATGGGCAATAAGGGAAAGGCAGCATCCTCTCTCACCACATCCCTGTGCTTGGTTCAGGTACCGGTACCAATGCCTGTTACATGGAGGAGATGAGGCACATTGACCTGGTGGAAGGGGACGAAGGTCGGATGTGCATCAACATGGAGTGGGGGGCCTTTGGCGACGACGGCGTGCTCAACGACATCCGGACGGAGTTCGACCGCGAGATAGACATGGGCTCGCTCAACCCTGGCAAACAATTGTAAGCAGATTCTTGGCTTCAGCTCAGGCTCGGGGTTTGCTCAGTATTGTCCATCCTCCCGTTGTGCTGGCGTTAGCGGGACCGAAGAGGTCATCCTAGTTAACTAGGTCACCGTGTCCTCTGCCATGCCAGCTACACCAATGCAAATAGGGGCTGTATCACTAATTTGGGTTGGTACACCCAGCTGAACCACTCAACACCTGCTTCCCTCGTGAGCCTTTCACTTAAATGTGTTGATTTCTGTTTCTTTCCCCTGCCAATGAAGTTATCTGCCAGACAGGCTAACACCACCACCTAATGTCCACGTCCAAGTCCTATGGATTTCCCATTCCCCAGGTGGCTTCTGGCAGCATGGGTGGGATTTGAGGAGGTCTTGGCAAACTGACAGACCCCCTTCAGGTAGCAGTTCTCCTTGCAGAATGATGGTCATGTCAACATGGCTTTATTTTCTCAGTGATGGGATAAACTACTCAGGAAACGGATTACCTAGATTGCATTTGGGCCTGGAAAGCTGCCAGGTGTTTTAAGGTCAACCTGGGGCCACCTCCTGGCACACACAGCCAAACACATTCCCCCATTGGCAGGTTTGAAAAGATGATCAGTGGGATGTACATGGGAGAGCTGGTCAGACTCATCCTGGTGAAGATGGCCAAGGAAGGGCTCTTGTTTGGAGGAAAGCTCACACCAGATCTGCTCACTACCGGCCACTTTGAGACCAAATACGTCTCTGCCATTGAGAAGTAAGTACGATCCAGATGGTTTCTTGGGGGCCTAGCCCATCTCCTGACATCTGTGCTAGGGGAAAACAGGACCCATCACATGGCTATCCACTGAGCAAACCAGAACACTTGGAACCAGTTGGATTTCCAGGCATGAATCCTTTTTTGTTCTTTGGTGTGCAGGGAGAAAGAAGGGCTGCAGAAAGCCCACGAGATCCTCACCAAGCTGGGCCTGGAGCCATCTCATGAAGACTGTGTGGCCACTCACCGCATCTGCCAGATTGTCTCCACCCGCTCAGCCAACCTGTGCGGAGCCACCCTGGCAGCAGTGCTGCGCCGCATCAAGGAGAACAAGGGGGTGGACCGGCTGCGGTCCACAGTCGGTGTGGATGGCTCCGTCTACAAGAAGCATCCTCAGTGAGTTCAGGAGGATAGGCAAGGCTGGTGGGGAGAGAGGGTGAGAGTGCACAAATCTGTTCCTGCCAGCAGTGGATAAAGCTTGGCACAAGCAGAGCATCTCCCAGTAGTCCCCTGGGCACCTCCGTTTGGATCCCAAAGGGGCCCCAGTCATTTACAACCCCAGAAGGTCACATTGCCCATGATAGCATACTCAGGTCCTCTTTCCTCCTTTGTAGCTTTGCCCGGCGCCTCCATAAGACAGTGCGGAAGCTGCTGCCGGACTGCGAGATCCGTTTCGTGAGGTCAGAAGATGGAAGCGGCAAAGGGGCAGCCATGGTGACGGCGGTGGCCTACAGACTGGCTGCCCAGCACAAAGCACGGCAGAAGATTTTGGAGACACTCAAGCTAAGCCACGAGCAGCTGCTGGAGGTGAAGCAAAGGATGAGGATAGAGATGGAGAAGGGGCTGGGGAAGGAGACACACGCAGAGGCAACGGTGAAAATGCTGCCCACCTACGTGTGCTCAACTCCAGATGGAACAGGTGACGTACCATGTGTATAAGCCCACGTATGTCCTGCGACGGGCAAAGAGTCTGCATCGCTTAGGGAAGGGCTGGGACCTTTGCCATGGCCAGTTCCCTCTTCATGGTGGGAGTGGCACAAAGCTTTTCAACCTCCAGCGTGATACCAGGAAAAGCAGCTGAGCCTCCAGGACGTTCTGCACTTGACTTAACACAAAGCCTGGCTTTTCACTGCGGTTTTTGCCACCACAGGTTTCTCACCACCATTGTCCTGGGTTGTGCTCCCAGTTCTGTCAGTGGCTTGTGTGTGTGCCTGCCCCTTGGCTTGCAGCCCCGTGATCTCCCCGAGGCTGGAGCAAATCCCTCCATCCATTGCCTTCCTACCCGCACCTGCTGTTCTCTATTCCCAGCCACATCTTGGTTTCTGGTCCTCCCCCAGGAACAGGGCAGATTCAGATCAGCTTTGTGCCACGTTCACGATGCCCCTTGTCAGGATCTCTCTCCTAATGATTCTCTCTTGGATTTCAGAAAAAGGAGATTTCCTCGCCCTGGATCTGGGAGGCACCAATTTCCGTGTGCTGCTGGTGCGTGTGAGGAACGGGATGAGGCGCGGCGTTGAGATGCACAACAAGATCTACTCCATCCCAGTGGAGATCATGCAGGGGACGGGCGAGGAGGTGAGGATGGGCAGCTGGAGGTGGAAAATTGGGACATCTTCCCTGGGGTGGCAGCAGAAGTGGCAGGCAGTAGTGCTGGCTGAGCACAGAAGCCTTGCTCTGCTTTCCAGGGTGCAAAACCAGGAGGGTGGAGAAGGTTGGTCCTGTCCCGGCTTTAGAGCAGCGAGTTCTGCCCAAGGCTCTGGAGTTTGAAGTGTGCTTTAGGAAGCTTGAAACTGGTTTTTAGGTTAGAAATCGTGTTGTTCCCAGACATCACTAAACCTCCCTGAATCCCACACACTCCACAAGGGCAGATAAGCATCATCCCCATTTCCCAGATAGAGAAACCACAACACAAGCAGTAAGAGACATCTCCAGAGTCTTATTTGCAGATGGAAAGAGTTTTACAAACCACTCCAGGCAGTGCTTGGGGACCAGGAGTATCTCTAGCAGGAGCAGAGGCAGACAGGCTCTGGGGATACCTTGCAGAGGGACCAGATGCCCGTGTCACTCCAGGGAAGTTGGTCACTTCCCTGCTAGCCCCTCCATCCCTTCTGGGCGCAGTATGGGACCTGCAAGGTGGAGGTATCACAGTGACGTGACTACATTGTCAGTGGGGAGGAGGATGAAAAAGGAGCTGGTTTGGGCTTGCTCGCCTCACACCGTGCCGCTGAGCAGCGTGCTGGTCTGTTCAAAGCCCTGTTGGCTTGGGAATGCATCAACATCTCCAGTAGGTCAGGCAGGCTGGCATCCAGCCGAGTTTTTTTGCTGTGATGGTAACTTCCGTTTTGGCTTTGTGCACCCAGCTCTTTGACCACATCGTCCACTGCATCTCTGACTTCCTGGAATACATGGGAATGAAGGGCGTATCACTCCCGCTTGGATTCACATTCTCCTTCCCTTGCCAGCAGACCAACCTGGATGAGGTAACCCCAACCTACCTCGTAGCATGCATGTCTGGTACCCAGGGCTGGCTGAAAAGCCACAGCACACTGGAAACATTCCGTACCAGCATCAGTGACCATGTGGCAGGTCAGATAGAGACCCAAGAGAGGGGGAAGGCAGGAGCTCGGAGCTGCTGGTGCTTCTGAAAAGCCCCCTGCTGTCCCTCCCGCCCAGCAGCCTGGTGATTTACAGCAGGGTATTTCCACCGCAGGGAATTCTCCTGAAGTGGACAAAAGGTTTCAAGGCGACTGGTTGCGAAGGAGAAGATGTGGTGAACCTGCTGAAGGAGGCCATTCACAGGAGAGAGGTGAGTGTCCATGGAGCTGTGAGAAGCCGGCTGCTTGCTCCCACACCCCGGCTGTCGTTGACATCTTTAATTGGCCTGTAAAGCAAATTAATGGGCTGAGCACAGGGCTAATGAGTGTCTGAATTTTAACAACCATCCTTAGTCATGACTAGAGGTTGGATTTTCAGACCCTGGAGCTAAGAGCTGGCTTCTGGCCAGGGCTGGAGCAGGCTTGTCTCGCCATGAGAGTTAGGGAGACACCATGCTCGTTTCCTCAGTGCAGACCACCCAAAGCTCCTGCCCTGGGGACTGCTTCTGGCAGGGCTGTCTCAGCATGCCAGCTCTTCTGCAGTTGTGTCTTGAGGTTTGAGCATCCACCTGCAGCCACGTGGGGCTGCAGGAGGTCTGTGGGTGCCTAGAGGACTCCCATGCTCAGCAGACAGGTTCCTTTTCCACTCACAGGAGCGGACGTAGCAAGCTGTGTCCTCTAGGAATAACCCCTGCAATCCCATCCCTCTGCAGGAATTTGACCTGGACGTGGTCGCGGTGGTAAATGACACAGTTGGCACCATGATGACCTGCGGGTACGAAGATCCGTATTGCGAAGTTGGACTGATAGTTGGTGAGGACTGAAATGTTCTAATGGAGTTCCTCTGCCTGCGGTCCCAAACCTGCCCCCATGGGGTGGTCCTGGCTGCAGGAGGTGTCCGAGAGCTTTTATCTTGCAGACGCGCCCCGCTTCTCTGGCAGCCCTATTGAAAGATGCTTCTCTCTCCGCAGGCACAGGCAGCAACGCCTGTTACATGGAGGAGATGAGGAACGTGGAGCTGGTGGAAGGGGAGGAGGGCAGGATGTGCGTCAATATGGAATGGGGGGCGTTTGGTGACAACGGGTGCTTGGATGACATACGGACAGAGTTTGACTTGGCGGTGGATGAGCTGTCTCTCAACCCTGGGAGCCAAAGGTGCATGGTGGCTTTGGGGGTCTGGGGAGGGACACCCAATGAGGCTGGGCATCCAGGAACAGTTCAGTGGCATCCCCTGGCCTCGTGGTGGAGCACCAGGGGATGATGAGCAAGAGCCTGGCTTTGCAATGCACCAGTGTGTCCCTTGTCCCCTGCCTGCAGGGTGGGCACCGTGCTGCTGGACTTGCTCCAGCGTGTCAGGCCATGGGGGGGTGTGAAAGGCATCTGGCCCAGGCCCAGTGTCCCTTCGTGTCCTGATGTCCAGCCTTGCCCACTCCTTCCTAGGTTTGAGAAGATGATCAGCGGGATGTACCTGGGGGAGATCGTCCGAAACATCCTGATGGATTTCACCAAGCGAGGGCTGCTCTTCCGGGGACGGATCTCAGAGAGGCTGAAGACCACAGGGATCTTTGAGACCAAGTTCCTGTCCCAGATAGAAAGGTGAGGTCCAACTCTGGCCTTACAGCAGCAGATCAGACCAGAGATGTAGTTTGGGGAAAGCGTTCCCAGGGCTTGTGGGAGAAGTCCCAAGCAGTCAGTCTGGAGCCAGGACGACATAGGGTGGTGCAATGCAGATAAGTCAGCAAAATCCACGTGGTTCTGACAGTGCCAGCTGAGACAAGGAAACTGTCTGGAGTTGCCAACATAGATGCCTCTTTATCCTCTGCCCTGGACAGAGAGGGGTCACAGGTTAAATAACTGTCATGCTCCTAGTCAACAGCTTTGTCCTGAAATAGCCTCACTGATTAGGATACGACATCAGAGCCGCATCCAGGTCTGAAAGCTGAGGTTAGAGGGAAGCTGCGGAGTCCCTCCAGTTAGTGTCACCCAAGTCACAAGTCCCTGGGCTCTGCAAGATGTAGATAAGAAAGGGGAAGCCACACATCCAAGTTGCTTCATCTCCTAACGCTGCCTGGCCCTTGTGCCCTCCCCAGCGACTGCCTGGCCCTGCTCCAAGTCCGCTCCATCCTCCAGCATCTCGGCCTGGAGACCACATGTGACGACAGCATCATCGTGAAGGAGGTGTGCACGGTGGTGGCCCGGCGGGCAGCTCAGCTTTGCGGGGCTGGCATGGCAGCTGTGGTGGACAAGATCCGGGAGAACCGCGGGTTGGACTTCCTCAAGGTCACGGTCGGCGTGGATGGCACACTCTACAAGCTGCACCCTCAGTGAGTTGCTCAGTAGCATGCAGTGGATGGGCAGCTGTCCTCCAAGGAGGCTCATGCCTGTGCATCTGCCCATCTTGGATAGATAGGGTGCTAAGTGTGGAAAGCGTAGCTGGGCAGGTGGAGAGGAGGTATTTTAGGGTCTCAAGGGCTGCCAGTATCTCGCTGATCTAAACTCTGTCAAGGCACAGCAAGAACTAGCTGCTCCCTAAAGGATGGGGAGCCAGGGGTGATAATGCAGCAGGGACCTCAGACCAGCCAGGGCCCATCCCACGGTACCTGAGGCCGGGCTGACTCAGAGATGGTGACCAGGAGTCCAGATCATAAAGCAAAGTCATGGTGATGAGGCAGATGTAAACCAAGAAGTCAGACCATGATCTGGATCAAGAAGGCCCACAGCCAAGCAGAAATGACTCTGCCTGAGCCAGAGGCTGGTACTCTTTAGGACAACGCAGCTCAGGCAGGGGCTAAAGGCACATGGCTGAGTTTAAGTAGGGCTCAGGGTAGAGGGAGGGCTCTGAAGATCCCCCCAGGTGAGGCTGGTTGGGGCTGTTAAGGCTTTTTAGTGCTCTCAGGGCTTGGTGGGAGTAGAGAAGGGGCCAGTTTCAGCCCTGAGTGGAGGGACAACACGAGTGTCTTGTACTGAACTGTGAACTTGGGCTGAAGCACGGAGACTTAGCACTTTCCAGTGCCTCCTACCTAGCAGCTTTCTTTCTGTCCATCTTTCTCCTCTGTGTAGCACTGTTTGAGATGCTACCGAAGGCAGCTATGATGAGAGGTGTTTAGTGGTTTGTTCCCTGCGGGGGCTGCCACCTTCAGCCTGAAGCAAGTTAGATCAGCATCTCTTCCTTCCCCCCTGTGCCCTACAGCTTCTCCACCGTCATGCACGAAACAGTGAAGCAGTTGTCTCCGAAGTGCGAAGTGACCTTCCTCCAGTCGGAAGATGGCAGCGGCAAGGGCGCGGCACTCATCACGGCGGTGGCCTGCCGGATCCGGGAGGCTGGCCAGCGATAGAAGGAAGGAGGTTTGCTGAAGAGCTTGGTTTCAGAAAAACAGGACATTTCCCCACCCAGTCCCTCCCTCCCTCCGTGTACACACACACACACACACACACACCCCATCCCCCTGCAAGCAGACTCTTAGCTTTACTTGTTCTCTTGAGATACCACCAGTGGGACTGGAGATGCTGTGTGCTTTGTGTAAAGAGTTGTCTTAGGAGTTTTATTGCATGCCATAAAACCGCGTATCAAGTAAAGCTAAAAGTGTCTTTTGGCTGTCTACCTACATTTCCAGTTAGAGCTGGACCTGTTCCTCCTGCAGCCTACGTCAAACACCAGCTCTCCTCCCCACAACTCCTAACCACTCTCACGTCTTCCCTAACAGCAGAAAGGATAATGCTAGAATAATTAAGACACTGCATTGTCACTTTACAGTAACTGGTACCTATTTATGTATGTCGTAGCCGTAGCGTGTCCGTGCTGTAGAAAGCAAACCTCTTTAAGATTGGGCTAAAGACCTCCGTTAGTCTTTTACCCTGATCAAGGCTGTATTATTTCCATGAAAGTCATGGTAACTCTTAAAGCACAGGGTGCAGAATTTCAACCGGCGTGTTCCAAATCTGCACTGAGAGATACCAAGTATCTCTGTTGGTGAGCAATATTCAAGAGCCTGCTGGATCCAAGTTGGAGGTGCCCCTTTAACTGCTCCAGCAGAGCACGTGCCTGGAAATAATTTGGGGACTCAGGGTCTAATCCCATTTCCCGACCTCTCACCCGCATCCTAAATAGAGTGTAGTAATGTGGCATGTATGTACGATTGTGTTACACCCTTGGAAACCACTAGCACCCTTCCCTGGTGCATGTGCGGATACAAGGAACCGCCACCGAGAGGGCTCGGTCTCTTCCCCGCAAATACACCCCCCCAAATGTCGCGGCCCTGTGTCGACGCTCGGCGCGGTGAGTTTGGTTTGCTTTTTGTCTGTGAAATAGTTCTGCATCTTCAGCCTTTTAGGTGACACCTGGATTTATACACTGTATATTTATGTTTCAAGAGATCTTACATCTTTTTATGTACATAGTCTCGGGGGGGGTTATATTGCTTGGTTTTGACTTCACCTTTTAATGTCATTTAAGAACAGTACAGAGTACTTATTTTCTTTTTTTTTTTTCCTTGCGTTATTTTTTTAATTTAAAATTTTCTTGGGGTAGACTGGAGAGAGAGACCCGAATTCCTGAGGACGAATCGTACAAGAGGTTTGGGCATTCTGAATTTATCACCAGAACAAAAGGGAAACCAGAAAGCCAGGGATGCGATGCACGGGGAGCAGCGGGGCACTGCCGTGAAGCTTTCGGGATCGGGCTGGTTTTACCCTAAGGAGAGGTTTTCTTTTGTCCCCCCGCCCTCCCCAGCCTGCTTTGCTCTGGGTCACGTCGCTTCCTATTGCAGCGCGTGGTGAAATAACCCAGGGCTCTGCCGGGATCCGTGTCTGAGCCGTATCCCTCACGCCGCTGTCCCGGCCCAACAAACGCCCGGCTCGGGCGCCGACGGTGCGCGTGGGCTCGCAGCGAGGCGCCGGCAAAGGCAATCTCAACTTGTTCAATGAGGTTAGCAGCAATAATTGGCGCCACCTCATTTCCATTTGGCATCCTCAGGGCGGTCTGCGAGTGTTCCCAGGGGCGGGCGTGCCCGTAGCGTCGCTTTGTGTGCCATGGTGAAAAGCGGCGATTAATTTTTGCTAACAGAAAAGCCTCCGGATGAACTGAATGCTGCAGTTCTCTGCCTGAGTGAGTAGAGGCGTACAGATGGGGGTGGGTATCGTTCTGTAAATATTTAGCAGGAGATAATGAAATTCCAGTGATGTACAAAAAAAAAAAAAAAAAAAATTCCCACGAACAGACCTTCAGTTTGGAGGATAGAGTTTTTGTCTATTTTTATGTATATTTTTATACTGCTTGGGGTAACCTCATTACCAAAAGTATCTCTTCTATGTTGGGGGTCAAGTTCAGTAGCATAACTCTAAAGCAAAATTACTCTTTGGGCATTTTAAATGCTTATTTTTTTATAAGCCTCGAGACGATTATAACAAATGAAATCTGACTGTGTTATAGAAATTATGTAAGAAACCGAGCTTAGTGGAAGTTCTAGAAGATGTGAAATAAATTTTTGAGAGCTGATACAGAAATCCTCTAATACGGTACCAAGCAGTTGCGTGTGATTCTTTCCTGAGAAGACCAGCATTTTTTGCCTGCTGAAAAATTGAATCAGAAGCGTTTTTACCTGCTGCACCGTGCAGGAGGTTGCATTAGTGGCTGTATTTTTAAATTCTTATCCAGCTGTATCCCTTTTGAAATATGTAGTGTTTTCATCAGTGAGCTAAATTTTACACAAGTGTAGTTCTGGGGGGAGAGTGGGAGAGGTTGGGACCATGGGGCAGCCCTGCTTTTGCAGCCGATTCAGGCTCCAGTTCCCGAAATTGTTGGAGTGGGTGACTAAAAGGGTGAGAAGCAAACGCGAGTAGTTCAGTACCTGGTTAGCAAGGACGGGTGGAGCAGGGTAACCTTGCTGCCCTTGCCTTTCTCTGCAGCAAGGGACGGGCTGTAACTTTACAGCGGCAGGGATTAGCCCTGCGCTCGCAGGGTGCTGGTAAATTGCTGAGCGCTTTCTCCTCTCCTGGAACAGAGGAGGTAAAAGCAGTACGCGTTACCTGGAGCTTTTGGTCTGTCCCACAATATCTGGTCTGGGGGGAAGCGGTAGCGGCAGCTCGGCAGAGCTGACAAAGCAGGGGAGCCACGCGCTGACGCTCGAGCATACGGATCGAAACTTTCTGTGAGGTCAGGGAGGAATTTTGGCTGGGCTTGGTGGGATGGATAACCGAACCTGGATATCTACGAGGCTCCTGTAAAGCTTGAAAGCTTTTGTTTCCCCTTTGGTTTGACTCAGAATAAAGCAGGGTCTGAAACGTTCCCAGTTAAAAAGCAATACTTGAAGCGTTGCAAGACACCCGTGTTAACCTGTGACCGCAGACAGCCCTTGGCCATAGGAAAGGTTTTTATTTAACACTTTGAGAAGTTTGGGCTCCTTGTTGTCTCAAAGGGGATGAGCACCAGAGATGTTTGCTGTACAGTCTGATTGTAACTTCAGTGGGACTGTAACCTCACACCAACATGTTGCCATGGGATGTTACGTGAATGTGTTTAAAATGAAGAAGGGAAGGTTAAATCGTAACTGTTGATATGAAGGGAAGATCAAATCTATTCTATGTAGGGAGAGATGGACAGACCGATCCTCTTGACTCGCTCAGTCTGTCTCTTTCCTCCAGTAAGAAGCGCTGCTTTGTGGATTTAGGATGGCTTTTGTTTTGCTTGGTTGCTCCCATTAGGATGCATTTTCTTTGCACTCCTGGTGTTGTGCCAGCGCATTGTCCCACCACGCTGGCAGCAGGGAAAGTCTTCCACTGCGTCAACCATTGGAGGCACTGACCTTTGCTCCCTGTCAATTCTCTCCTCATTAGTTCTTTGGACAGGATTTTATTGTTACTGCTTTTTAAATATATATATACACACACACATATACAGGCAGCAAATTATTGAGCCTTGCAAGAGGAATTTGCCTCTTCTGTTCTTGTAGTCAAAGCCCCTGTAGGGAGCAGGATCGTATTCAGTCACGCAGGACGTATGAGGCGTACCTGAGGGCACCCGAGGTGCACGGATCCCTGGCCTGGAAGCAGCTCAGAGGTAGTTTGACCCAAGAGAGCTGGGTGCCTCCGTGCTGCACGGTCTCTTATCAGGCAATCCAAACGTGCCCAGGCTATCCAACAGAGAGATAAGAGGGTGGAAAGGTCCAGTGCGTGGGAACAGGTGTAAACGAGCGACAAAATACACAAGTCCCCACGCAGCGGGTGACAAGGTACGAGACAGCAACAAAATAAAGGGGAATGGGGGGAGCCTTGGTCCCTCACCTTGCCAAAAATCTCCTCCCCTCCCGCAGATAAAGAGAGGAAAATACCTTCTTGTGAGAGATCGCTTTGCTTGCTCTGGTAGAAAAGTGGTCACTGAAGGTAATCTGGAGTAAGAAAGAGTCAAATTATTTACCTTGTGACGTCCCTGACAAGTCTGGGGTCTTTCTGGTCTGAAACAAAGAAAATGCATCTTAATGCAGGTGTTGGCTCCGTGCGGGGCAGGGGGAGTCGAATAAAGCCAAAGACTGTTGGGCTGCTAACAGAAATGAGTGACTGTAGATTCACCTGATACTGTTATTTTTGTGTTTACAATATTTATTTTTAGTAATTGACTGCAATATAATATTATATATAGGCTTCCTTATTTTTGTACTTTTCATACCGTTTTCCCGAGTGTGGTGTTGTGCTTCTCAGCTCCCCTGTGCCACAATTGCTGCTCCTAGTCAGTGACAAATAAAAGAGAGTAAAAAAAAAACCAAACCAAAACCCGCCACCCATTTTGTGGGGTAAGTTGTGACATGTTTGGGTTTCTGTGCTCCTCTCAATCCTGCGCTGAGCCGCTCCTTAGCAA
This sequence comes from Scopus umbretta, assembly GCA_013400535.1. Lineage (NCBI taxonomy): Eukaryota > Metazoa > Chordata > Aves > Pelecaniformes > Scopidae > Scopus > Scopus umbretta. The sequence continues at coordinate 7,291 of VZTL01024682.1, read as the reverse complement.
TCCCTTAGGAAGGGCACCTGCACCACTGGCCCCATCCCAAATCCCTGATCCTGTCCACTGGGAAGAAGGACCAAAGCTGGGAAGGGATTTGTTTCTTTGCACCGACAGTCCCACCACAACCAGGAGGGCGAGGACACCCATAGATCAAGGGAAGGGGTTGTTAATGCCTGGAAAAAAAAAAAAAAAAAGTAGTATCGCGCAGAGTTTCACGTAAGCTCTTGCTCCATATCCCACATCCTCATCACGCTGCAGGGTGGCGGCTCCCCAGCAGCAAGGGCAGATGGCAGGGGGTGCGCAGGCCAGGGCTGCGTTTGCACGCAGCAACGGCTGCTCGAGGGCGAGCAGGGGCTGTGGGTGGCCCTGGGAGCCAGTGGGGTGCGAGGGCAGAGCAGGGTCTGGGCCTGAACGGGAGGTGCCAGCCCTCAGCACAAAGCAGGAGCCCCGCGGCAGCTCAACCCACCACCAAAGCTTGGATTTCAAGTCTGGCATTACAGAAAAAAACGGGCATTTCCTGTTCTTTCCTGCCATTAACAAGCAACCCCTATTTCTTCCCACTTATAATCAATGACAGTTTCAAAGTCTTGGTACATCTAGTTAAAAAAAAAAAGAAAAACCGCTTACTTAAGCATCTAAATACCAAGTTTGATGCTGTAGCAGATGAACAGCTTAAAACGCTCTGCTTCTGAAGAAGTATGACACCGAAGTANGACGGTTGGACTGGATGACCTCAGAGGGCTTTTCCAACCTTAACGATTCTGTGATTCTATGACACAACGCACCATTACACAGAGGTGCATCCACAGGCTGAATCCAACAGAAAAAGCGATTCATGGCAGAAAAGGATTGGCACTGGCGAGTATTCCACTTGAAATCATTTATTGACAAGTTGCCATGTTTTTCCATCTTGCCTAGCACATTTTTATCCTTGTTATAAAGTACAAATGGTTTTATACTTTTCTGACAACATTAAAAAAATAGGCTACTAAAGAGGCAAAATTCCCACTTTGAATCCAAAAAATCCTGCTGTAAGAATTCAAAATTGCAATAGACAAACATAAAACCCAACACATACAAGGAACGAATACAGTGTACCTCTTACACTTGACTCATTCGTCAACCAACTGAAAAGGAATCCCTTGTTCCCAGCTCTTACTTCGGATCCTGTGACCTTGCTCAACTGATGTGAAGTTTGTGTTAACACATACAACTCAAAAGGCACTCAAAGGTCACAAGTTCCTGAGCTAAAAGGGGATATATTCCCAATGTAACAGTTAAAACAAGTCACAAAAAACAATGTTTAAAAACTGGTATTTGGTTCGTGTGAGTATAGTAAGCATTCAGCAGAATCCAAGCTGCTGCTGTCTAACAGACTCAAGTGATGGTTAGTACATTAGAGTATTTCCAGTACATGGAAAAAAAATAATCCACTTACAGGCATCCTTATTAGCAAATTCACGTGCTAAAAAAAAAAAAAAAAAGATAAATATTTGCTGCAACGTTAAAAAAAGCCCAAGAACAAGAAGGAAATGTACGTGTATGAGATGCAATAAAGGCTTAAAACCAAGCAGGTTTGAAAGTCTGTACAGTTAAATAACTAACAAAAGTTGACAGGCAACATTTACACAGATGTATCTGGCCCTAATGGAAAAGGACCACAAAAGTAAGCACGATATGGATCTGGTATTTACAGATCAGTTATTTAAAAAAAAAAAACAACCAAAAAAAACAAACCAACAAAACACACTAGCAAAAACCACATGTCCTACAACATGTGCTCAGAATCCGATGGGTAAGTTCGTAAGATGTCATTCACATAAATTTCCTGTTTCCAATTTGGCTCAGTTTTCGCCCAGAAAAATAAGTGTGTTACCTTTCTCAAACACGGAATGGTTACTGTCTGAAGATGCAGAACAGGAAAAAAAAAAAAAAAAAGGGATAACTAGTTTTGGCCTATATAATTTCTGATCTTCTCTTCAGATGTGCATAGGAGTATACTAAGGCCATATATATATATTTGCTACAGTGTAAGGCCTTTTTTGTTGTCAAAGCTCTGTGCGTCAGCAGGGCGTTTAACTTAAAGCAGGCATACAGAGAGATAGAAGTGCTACTATATTCCACTGAAGAGGTCTCAGGTTTCCGAATTATCTAGCACTGCCTCAGCGTCAGTCTTCTTCTCTGGCGACGTGTACAAGAAGTTACAGCAGATATAGAGCGGGAAGATCAGGAGTCTGCTGTCCAAGTTCATCACTACCTGCTCCTGTAAAGCAAACCCAGTGGACACTTGCATAGTAAGTCATGCCGTTAGAGGGAAGTAGACCAAAAAGCACACAAGATTGATACTAACAGTCATTCTATCTATTTTCATTACTATGCATTAAAAAGCAGAAAAACAACCCCCGACATAGTAATTCACCTTCACCTTAAGCGGGTATTTTATAACATTAACATGGTAAGATATTCTCAAAATACTTATAAGCCCTTGACGCAGCGCTGCCAACCCTTCTGCGTCAAAGATAACAGAACCGTAAGAAATGGCTGAGCAAACTTTGCCTTCGAGCACGCTGGAGAGAAGGGAGACTTCTCTGCCACTATCAGTTCCAGGAGATTTAACCAAGCAGGCAATCCATAACAGTCTATACTCTAAAGCAAATTACAGTTTGTTTGTAGGAATGTTTTGGTTTTACTCTAGGAACTGGCTCTGGGGTAGCAGAAGTGAAACTTTATCCTACAGCAAGGACAGTATTTACAAGGAAAAGTTTTCTATGTAACTCACCATCTACGTATCACTGCTGATGAGGATTTAAAGACACTTGACGATCAAGTCTTTCACATTCCTCACTAAATTCTGCTGTCACAGATGGGTGGAAATGGGCACATTCTCTTAAGAAAACTCTGCTCCTTTCTAAGGCTTTTATTTATTTTTTTAAGAGAGTAATAAACACCACCCTTGAACAATACACAGACATTCTTTTAACTCTTCAGCTCACAATACAAGAGAGTCTTCAAACAAACTCCAAATTTGCCTCTAAATAAGCAGGAGCCTGACGGACATATTATTCAGACGGGTAATCTCACCAGTGTTGGAAGTCTAGGAAAGCAAGCAGTGCTCCAGCTGAACGCTACGCTAACAGCAGATAGCTTCAGCAGCACCATGGGAACAGATTTCACTATTACCAACACTAATGAAATCCACGCTATCCTAATGTAGTTACACTTCACAAATGGGCTTCATCTTTCACTACCTATAAAAGGAACACTTGAAATTCCACAGAAGCAATGACAACAAGAAGATCAACGCCTCTTCAAAAGCATTGCTGAGTTCTCAGCATTTTTTTCATGCCTTGGACTCCACAACTCAAGTTCAACAGCTCAAAAATCCACAAACATACCTGGTCCTTCTCAAGGGTTAGGATCTGGTATCCCGTTGTTCTACTGCAAATAATTTTCCCACTGCTATCAAAGGAGGCTAGACGTAACCTAGGGATATAACAACAGTTAAATTACTGTTTAAATTAAATAAGTCTCTCACAACTTAGTTTTTCCAGCACAAAGAGTTTCTCTCAAGGAGACGGAATAAACGTAACTAACTTGGTGGCAACAAAATTTAATGCAAGCATAGATGGAAAGACTTCGTTATGGTAAGACATTTTAGTGTTCACCACAGGGTCTGCCTTCTTGGTTCTCATTTACCTGAAGGCTACGTTTCTCCGAGGCTGCAGACTGACTGATCCACTGCATGGCTGATTCAGCGTATTCCGTTTGAAAATGATGTAACGATTTGTATAAGTAACAAGAAGGTCAAAGCCAAAGTTGAACCCAGTCCACCGCCAGCAGTACTGAAGGACGTAAGTTAAAAAACAAACAAACCAGTCTGAGTGTTGGCTACAATGCGAATGACAACAATCCAACAATCAAACTTGGGAATGGGACTTTCAGGTAGAGACCTTTGGCGGATTCAAGGATCCTTGCCAACACCTATTTGAAACATAAGACACCTTGGCAGGCAACCACCCACTTCAGCGGCCAGCCTTTGCAGACAGATGACTACACGAGACAAGCTTAGCCTCAGCTGCCTTCCCAACATACAGAAATACAGTTAACACAAGTGGATCTAAAATACTTCTGCATTCTGGCAACGGGTGCTCTATTTCCGACTAGCACTTAACCACATGCCCCATTCATGCTTAAAGCACTCCTTGGAGTACAACATCCTTAAGTTAAGTGACTTCAGTGGGAAAAAATTCATGTTTCCTGTTTTTTCACAGGACCTGCTACCTAAAGATACACATGGAACACAAAAGGATTCTGACTGTGGCTATTACACATTTTATCTAGAAAGCTTCCATTTCCAGTTCAAAAGAAAAAGGCATCAGTCATCAGAACTATATTTTAACTGCACCTATTTTACAAGTCTCAAACAATAAGTCACGGCTACATTCCCTCCTTTCTAAAAGTTTTTCCAAACATGGGTTTGCTTGCAGCGCAAGAGCACAATTAAAACACTAATTCCTTATTCATCGCAAAGACAGCATGGATTTTCATCCTTCTAGGGAGAACAAAATAATTTCTTCAGCGTACCATCTCCATTACCTCTTTTTGATGCAGTTGGACAATTAAGACCTACGTGTTTTGAAAATATCTAACATGTCTAAGACATGTCAGCTATGCACAGACTTAGCCACATGCCATACTTACATCACCATCCTTTGCAAGTTTTCGACCACACCTCATGCTGTTTCCTTCCAGTTCCTCTTTATTTATTTCCTGAGGCCTACAAAAAAAGTGCATCTTTCAGAAGACTTAAACAGCTTTGTATGGTACTTTAACGCGGGCAAGATGAACAGACCTGAGTAACCTGGTCTGACCACACAACTGACCCTTCGCCGAGCAGAGGTTAGACTAGATGGTCTCCCAGGATCCCTTCCAACCCAAATTATCCCATGAACAGCCAACTACTCTACCAAACTGCAATATAAACCTCAGTGAGGTGGGACTTTTACAAAAGAATCCTTCCAGATAAGAAAATAATAGTTGTTGCAGTGACATACATTCCCCAGCCCTCCTAAAAAATGAAAGTCCTTTTTAAACGCAGCAGTCCAGCTTACTAGGCACAAACATAAATGAGTGCTACTGCCAAGGAACAGCTGCAGGGCTCTGCAGAACAGCAGCACTATGAAGAAGCGCCCACAGAAACACTGTGAGAGATTTCTCAAGCGGCTGGTTAATGCACCTGGTCTAAAAAAAGTTTACCCACAGTGATCACGAAGTGCCACAAGCCTCCCGATTCTGTCATCCTATACCAACGTGAACTTGTTTCACCCAACAGTTTCCACTGGCGCTTCAACAGATAGAGAAATCGTGCAGAGCCAGCGTAAGTAAAATCCCAGTTTTCCAGAGGTACGTTACTCACTTAACTTTAGACAGGATTACATCATTAACCAAATAAGCGACCACTGCCACAAAGTCTTCAAGTTACACTGAGGACAAACGCTTAAAGTGAGGATTATAAACCACAATGACAGGCAACCCCCGCACGCAAGTCGAACGATAAACCTGCAGTATCAAACAATATACTTCAAGCTATGTCAGCAAGGAGAAATGCAGCATCTGTTGTCTTCCCACTCTACACAGACCGCAAGAACTTGCGGCTATAGCTTTTATGAACAAACTCAGTTTGTGGTCTTTTCGGCCCCTGTTTCTGTAAAAAACAATCCTGGAAGATTAAGTATTTTATGAGGAAGTTAAGCAAATAAGCTAATCATGCTAACCAAATTCATCCAAGAACCTCCTGTGTGCTTTTTCCACATCTTCTAGCTGAACTGGTTATGTAGCTGACCTAAATTCAGTAATGGTGATAAAAGATTTATTTCTGTTTAATTAGTGACAAATTTCACAAACATTAGTACATAATGTTCAGACAGACATTAGTATTCCCCCCCTCAATTCCCTGAGCAGCCTCAGAAGATGCAAAACTTCCAGCTCTAACTGCTTACACTGGCCTACCATACGCTTAGTGAACAGTCAAGTTATTCTATTTCATTCTTAAACACTGCCAAAGAGACTATTAGAATAGAAACGATTCCAGTCATGGACTTGAAAGATCTGTCTTGCATCTGCCACAGAACAAATGTTTAATTAAAAAAAAAAAAAAAAAAAAAAAAAAGTTAAAAAAAAAAAAAAAAAAAAAAAAAAAAGATCCACTTCAGCACAACAAGTAAACCTTGAGCAGCTACAGTTCAAAGTCACAAACTACAGTATTACACTAAAAAATTCTCAAATTCTGAATGGTGAATAAAATGTTTAGTCCTTTTAAATGCAAACCACATAAAGTAGAAGAGAAACATTTTCTTTTCCTCCCTAAAGTTATCAAAAGAGCAAACCACATCACGCATTTCAAAGCAATATAATTTTAATTTTGGCAGTCCTAGAATAAGCAGGTGCAATTATGCTATGCACCAGGTGGGATATGAAAGTAGAGCCTTACTTCAGCTCACTGGGAGTCAGACTTCACCTTTCGTTCAGCTCACTAAGTCTGCATCCTTACCTCTAAGGGAAAAAAATGTGCTAAGGTACTGATATAGGCAGTAAGTGTGAGAGGAAGGGCAGCAGATCTGGATAAAAGGGTGGTCTTATAAAACCTCAAGTCTTTTCTTTCAGCTATAGGTTGGCTGAATGTCCAAAATACTTGCTTTAGTACAAGGGAACAGCCGCATGCCTTCCCTTCTAAGACAGGGGTTTGAACCACAGGCATCCCACTGCCAGGTGGCACCACAGCTTGCCAGTAGAAGACAGAGGGGATGGTCTCAGGATTTCAAGTAACATTTATCTTCTCAGAGACTGCGTGCTATGGACTAGCAACCTTACAACTGAGCTGCACGTAACTACAGGGGAGCGCTCCACGCATGCGTGCATCCCCCCCCCAACTGCAGAGAACACCCTGTTCCAAGACAATTAGTCCATTATTGACTATTAAACAAACAGTAACCTGGATGCCACCTTCAACCACTCAGTTTGTCAACTACTAAAGTCAGAAGCTAAGACATATTGGGAAGAAACACCACATCTCACCTACTTCTTCCCACCGCCGTTAATGAAAGACCTTGGCAATGAATGCCAGAGTAAGAGATTGGGGCAAACAGATGTCTACGGTTAAGTGAAATGTTCTCTGCCCAAGTTTTTCAGTTTAAGCTGCCTTAAAAAAAAAAAAAATCCCATAGTGCAAAAGATAAAACTAGACAAGCAAGAAAAACATGGAAAAATACTCTGCTCATTCCAAGAGTCACTGAAATCA
>VZTL01024676.1:0-24943 GCA_013400535.1 Scopus umbretta | reverse complement strand
AAAAAAAAAAAAAAAAAAAGAAGAAACTTTTTTCCTGGCCCAAAATATTCAAGAAGTATTTGTTGAGTTTTCCAGACACCCTTCTAGTAAAGCTAAAGAAAAAAACCAAAACTGCAGTACAAATACATCAATGAGCAATAACACTGCAATTATGAAAATGTTTTAATACAAACCTGCCCTATTTTTTTTCCACTTCTACCTTAAATTCAAACTCATGACAGTATATACAAAAATCTTACATTGCACAAACTTAAAGAACAAGTTGTTTACTCACGCTGTAACTGTGCAGCCCTCAGTTGTTTCTTTAACCTCTCCACTTCATTCTTTAAAAATCTGATATGTCTCATCATATTTTCTGGAGAATCTATCTCCATTGATATGTCTCTGGGTGATGGTGGAGCAGATACTGGCTGGTCTAATTTCTCCTGCAAAATTCTGTATGAAAAATAGTTCAAACTTTACCTTCAATTGTAACGAAAAGAAAACCCCTTGAATCTCCCAAAAAGCCACTGGCAAGGATTCTGACAAGTATGTAAGGTTTATTTTAACTACTGGTTTTGGGGAGAGAATTTTTGGAGAATTTATAATGCTTTCTTTTTTAACTCGAAATTAAAAAAAAAGGTAACATTTGTTGTCCAAGCACAGATGGATTTTTCTAAAATATTCAGACATTGACACTCCCAAATATTTCTGCATACAGTTCAGGAAAAACAAATTCTGGACTATATATAATTACCTCAGGTTTATGCTCAAATGCTATTTATTCCACAAAACCATTTCTAAGCAAATTAGTTTAATCTCTTACGAGTTTTTTTACATTTATGTTCTTAGAGGAAGAACACATATTCAAGATGAAAATATGAGTAAAGTATGTCTATGGTGATACACAAAAGCTTTTCTGCGTTTCACCATTACCAAAAGAGAAAACTTCACAGACATTTTCTGAAGCATAATCAAATAGTCTTTTTGTTTGTTTGTTTTGTTTTGTTTTAAGTCTCCAAAAGAAAGGTTTTGCATCTGGACAAGGTTTCAAATACCTCAAATAAATGATGGTAAATTCAGAAGCAATGAACTTCTCATTATAATGAAATAAGCATATGGTAGATATTAAATGTTTTAAACAGTAATTTCTGGAGTTAACATATGAAGTATTTTTCAGCCTGAAACTGTTCTTCACTAGAAACATGTTGATTGGCCAGATCCAACTCTGCCCTGAAGAGCAGGGATAGCACTATGCAAGTACAACTCTTTGCATGGCCTAGTATTCGCACGTACCATACAAAGTGGTACTAAAGCATGGTCTGACTCCGCCATAGCTCCTCATAGGAAGGCACACAGTCTGAGATAAATTAAACCAGAAAGGGTTTGGCTTAAAGAAGGCTTTAAATCTAAGACGCACAAAAATCCTACCAAAGGCCCATCCTGCTGTGGATTTACCACTGTCGAATATCACATGTAGCTCTTCAGAGCACCTTCCACACAGCAGGGCTCTGTAAAATAAAACTACAAAACCTGACGTTCACCTAGGCTCAGGTGTTTTCTGAGCCCCAGCGAAGATTCACAGAGTCACACTAACATCCTTGAACATGTAGAAGAACATAAGGTATTAATCAATTCTTCTCCCCTACTCCTCCCCAAAACAGAGTTCTTATAATATGGCATTAAAGAGAGGGTTGCTTTAATACATATTTTGAATCTTAGCTTTCCCAGGCATATAAATTCTCACTGTCTTAACTTGTATTGAAGAAGCAGCAGGAAGTCTCAGTGACATGAGTACACACCGCTGAGAAAAATTCGAGCAGACAGGGAAAATACAAGAGCTTCTCATATAACAAATACACTAAAATACTACATTATTCTCTCTGGGCCACAAATATAAAGCTGACCACAAACCAGAAGCTTTAAAAAGAGTCTATCAACAGTTGAAAAAAAAAAAAAAATCAGCAAATTCCTTCAAGCTTTGCCAGGTCATTCTTGTACTATTCAGTTTCATCTGCTTTAAGCAATCAAGGATGCAGCATTATGTAAACAAGGAGCTTTACAGCTGCTTTAACTTCCAGGTTTTCATAGATCAAACAACTCTTATTGGACAGAGATAAATCTATTTAATCCAGAACATTATGTATTAAATGATCTCTCTGCCATGGTAACAAACACTCTGCAACAAGACACACCGTTTTTCTGCTTCAAGCTTATCCATCCTCTTCCAGAGACGATTCACTAGTGCTTCTTGTTCTTGTTCCAAAGTATTTTCAAGGTCAATCTTCTCACGTCTTAGCTGGAGAGAAAAAACAACCAATGAAAATGATGGAAATATGGTTTTTGCAAGGAACTATCATTAGAAAAGATCAGTGCTCTAACACCACTATTTTACATGATGCTCTACAACAGCAAGGAAAAGGTGAAGGAGAGGCAAAAATCAGGCACAACACACTGGCCACACAGCCAGTGAAAAATCAAGAGATTTAGGAGTTGCACAGTTTGCATCTCCTTAACAGAAATTCTTCCCACAGAACTTGTTGTCTCCGGCCAATAAGGAGGAGCTTGAATCCCAGACACACGGTCACTGATGAGATGTCAAGCCTATTCAAAGACATCTCCTATTCCATGTGTCTCAAGTTCAAACTGAATTTACTGTCCACTACACTAGCGTTTATTCTTTTGAAAAGTTTTAGACTTTTTTAGTAGAAGAATCACAGTTAAGAAAGTCAGAAATTGAAAAGAAGCCGTGTTTGCCTTGTGTTAGATAAAGGAGCGACATAACAAAAATAGTAAAGAAAAAATTATGTGAACTGCCTTAAGTGTTACTGCATCAACCCTTACTAGCAGAAACAAATGTATTTCTATCTCAGCAAAAGCTTTATAGAAGTAAACGCTGAACTTGACATTATTCCCATTCACTTACTGTGCAAGCATTCTTGATTCTACGATAAGCTAATAAAAATAGATATAATGTAGAATCACACATGAAGAAATCTATTATTAGTATTTTAGTACAATACAATGCAAATATTAATAAGAATACACTACAGTACTAAAAGGCACAGCTGATCTTATACAGTAACACTGCCAGCTGAACTCCAGAAGTCAGCAATAACGAAACATATGGGAATAGACATATATCAGTGAGTAATAGGGAACACAACTAGAAGAAGAAACACTGTTTAGTAAATCTTGCCATGTCTGAGTTTCCAGGTGTATATTAGCAGTTGAGGGAACTTCCAGTTCAGTAAAAGGGAAGTCAGAAGCAACATGCTTCAACCTCACACAAGGGATGAGAATTTGGATCCTGACCGACACTTCGTTACCCGCACCAGCAGGAGCTGGAGTGGTACAAAGGCGAAGGAGCCAGCCCTGAGAGAGACAGGGCGCTTTGCTTAGGGCACTGCTCATTAGCCAGTTTGGCCCATGCTTGGGGCCGACACCATTCAGAGGGAAGAAAGCACACAAAACATTCTCGGAATCTGCACACCTCGTTTCTACATTACCAACACACAGATCTTCACTACACGGCATAGCTAGCTATATACACACACGACGAAAAAGGTTTGACTGCAGATCACTACTTCTGCAGCAATGTTTTTTGCATCGCTTCAATGCAGCATGGTTTAGACTCACCTACTCTGACACAGTCTTTTTACAACTATGTTACTGATCTAGCACCAAACCAACCCACAAAACCATACTGGTAAAGATAAATCTATTTCGTTTAATGGTAGGAAGAAGAGCACACTGGAATTTGAAGACAAAGTAAATTATTTATAACCTTGGATTTGAAAAATCCAAGATCACATTTAGTATTATAGCAACCATCACCAAGGCTGCAGAGTCCACTAATTAGAAATCTGCATGTAGATGAGCATGCACAATGGTAAAGTCAAATCATCAGCAACAACATACAAATGAGCCTTGTCTTGTGCCCTGAAGGCTGACAGACGTGCTCTGATGAAACACCAAAGAAACCAGGTGGTGAAACTGCAATCTAAGACTCCCCATTTCCAGCAATATGAGAACACACTGGAAAAAAATATCTTCCTTTCCTGATCTTGAGTGTTGTCCCAGCTCCTCCCCCTGTCAGGATATTAAAGCTCTGAGGGTGAACACCTTGAACTGAACCTACAGGAGAAGCGACTGCAGCATCCATACCAGAGCTGTGAATTCAGAGAATAGGTGTATCTGTTTTGTACTAGGTAGTTTCAGGTGTACTTTGAAACGTTGTCTAACTCTAGTCAATTAATTTGTTAAGAACATGGTAATATTCTGAACTAAAATAAGCAGGATGGGATTATATCTCAAGACCAAACCAGCAGCTCTGTCAATACTAGTGTCGTTCTATATGGGTTCAAAGTTACATTCCAATCAAACATCATTTAATTTTTGCCATCCTAACAGAGCAATGTGGAAGTATTGCTTCCTTTTTTGGACCTTAATCTTCCCATGAGAGGAACAGAAAAATCCCTTTGAACGTCCCTCACCATCTGGTTGTGTTTCTTCTTGTCTCTCTTTCACACATATGCTTACTTTACTTCAAATGCAGCTAAAATATCCATTATCTGTGTATTCCTGGATTACCGCTTCTTCGTTCTTATTGCTAACTTACTATCAAGCACAGCTGTTCCCTCCTAAAGTGGAGACCTTCCTAATCAATGAAAGTTGAATATGATCTCTGCCTAAGCTCACTATCCCAAATTTCACTTCTCTGCTTCTCACCTGCCCCACCCCATTTGTGGCTTTAATTCTTTGCTGCTCTCCAAGAATATCTTTCCACTTTTTATTTTACACATTTCATGTTCTTCTCCTTTCAAAGAAGCAAAGGCAGTTATTATTAGCAGTTTAGTTCTTATTTCTCATCTCCTAACTGCATCAGTTCTAGTTTCTCACTGTACTGTATGAAATAGAAAAGCAATTAAAAAGAGTAACAGCAAGACTACCTCCGTAGGACAAAACTGACAGCTATTTATTTCCCATCAAACCACTGAACTATAACACAGAACATTAGTGCTCATTTTAACTGAGACATTCAGTTAATTAAATAGTCACATATTGCAAATTTCTTCACCATTAGCCTTCAGAGAAGAATGTTCTGCCACTTCAAGCTGACTTAAGAAAATTAAGTCAGGTCACATTTGAACCCTAAGACCCAACTTTATTTTTTATTTAGGAATAACATTCTATGCAACCATTACTGCTACAAACTGGCCATCAACCCATCACCTGTGGTGTAAGCAGCTCAGATGAAGGGAAGCAAAGGAGGAAGGACACAAAGCATAGATAATTCACGTCCTATATTTTAAAAATAATAGTTTAGTTGACATGTGTTATAACTATATGCTCACTGATTACAGTGATGGATCAAGTAATGCAGCCCTAGATTATGTTCAAAGCATTGCTGAAGTGCTCCTTTCAAGCCCTGTTTACCAGGTCTTCCAAAGGTTACGCTGAAGCATTGTGGCAATCTCTCTTCCTTAATTCCCTATGTGTGCAATAAAGGCAACATTGCTCCGCTCGCAACTTTTGGTTGCTTCTTGCTAGCTACAGCACATGCCACAAAAGCTGTTGCTTCAGCTGGTTAATTAGCACAATAAGCTTTTATTTTTTTCATTTGTGCAAGAGAAGAAATCATGCTGATGTTCAAAGTAACTTGAGATTTACCATACCTTACTGTAAGAGAAAACAAAGACATACATTGCATTACATATAGTTAAAAATTCCATGATTATTTAAGACTGACAGTAAAATTTAACATCTTCATAAAGAAAGTAAGTTTTCAAGGCCAGATATTTGACAGAAAGACCGTTGAGTATCCATGCTTTTTGAACAATCTATCGTTGATATCTAAATGCAGCAACAAGTTTCAAATTTTAGGATTTCACAAGTCTGTCTGCCCAGAACAATGATACAAAAATAAATACCATTAAAATTTCAGCTGTGGCTCAGGCTAACGTTTTAAAGACTAAACCAGCTTAATATGTAAGCTTACTTTGCATTTTTATTACGTGGCCGCCACCACCACCTTGTGGCTAAGAGAGTTATTTCAATCTCATGTTAATTTCCATGCTGGTTAAGGATTTGCTGGCAACTACATCTTCCTACCTTCCTATTTTTCAATTTGTTCCATAGATCTCTCGATATAGAATGTTAGCAGATGAATCAAGAAAGCCCATTCCATCATTAAGACAGCCATTAATTAATTTATCCACAATGTCAACAGAAATAAGAGAGTCATACAAAACTGGTAGAAATTCAGATTACCAGCAACAAAAAAGTTCCACATCTGATCAGAACAGCACAAAAACTCACAGAAATAATGTACTATATTTACACTGCCCACATTACTGGGCTTCCACAAGCCAGAAAAACTGGTGTTCTTTAACAAGCCTGTATGTTTCACTAGTTTGCCTTTTAAGTCAAAAGGACTCCTACTAACACCACTGAGATGCTTTGAGGCACATGCCTAAAGTTAGACACAAGAGCAGTCCCAATCTCTAAACTTCCAGTGGAAACATGACCACAACAAGTGCTGTTTTATCTCTGCAATCTTCATTAATGTCTAGGGAGACAGGGAGTTGGATGTAGTCCAATCTCAAATCTTTTTAAGTATACACACAGCTGACATCTCACAGTTGGAGTCCCGTGCTACCCAAGCTGCCACAAAAAGGTGACCTAGAGCACATATGTATTGTTTACTGTTGTGCTTAACCGCTATCAGAAGTGACAGTCTTTCTCAGAGCAGCAGGAGAGTGTAAGCTGATGAACAGCAACAAGGCATTACTTACAAAAAAGCTGCATTTGCAAAACTCACAGCTGTCCAGAAGACATGAAGGCCTGCAGTAAGGCTACTAAAAGTTATAATGGCCATCTAAAAAAAAAAATTAAAGTTTCTCATAATAAATTCTGTTCATGATTTATTGTTTTGGAAGTCAAACTGACTTTTCTATAATCTTGATATTGCCCAGTTTCTTACATACTTAAAAAATTAAGTCAAATCTAACAGAAAACAAGTAAGTTTGGGTTTTTTTCCCAGAATCCCTTATTTTACAGTCATACAATTCTGAAAGTAAGGAGTTACCTGCTCCAGGGTGAGCTGCTTCGAAATCGTATCGTTTTCCAGTTTTTTAATCTTCTTCATCAGTTTGTTCACTTGAAATTCCTGTTCCTGCTCTAAATGCTGCTCCAGTTCAGCTTTCTCATGCTGCAGCTAAAAATTTAGGAGACATGGAAGTATTTTAAACACGCAAATAAAAGGATGAAACAGTGTGCACCTTTCATACGTTTATTTACACATGTTTCTGCTTACTGCACCTTAAATTCTCTACTGATAATTCTTCTCAAAAGACTTCAAAATGCACAACCCACCCAATAGCCCTTCAAAAAGCATCATTTTAAAGTGTGTTCCATTTACAAAACAGATGGAAGTAAGCTACATTTCCAAAAATTTAATAAACTCAAATCAAAATAGATACATTATACATAGCATATAAAATAATTATAGACATTTCAAAAGTAAAAAACTCTACCATAATGTTCACAAAAGCATTAATTTTAATCTAAACGCATCATCTCAAGAGCACCCAAAGCATAAAATGAAGGTCTTAGCACCTCCTTCTCCCAGGCAGCTGAAAGTTTAAAATCACAACTGAAGTCATACTACTGAAATTATTACTGAAAGATAGTTTAAAAAAATAACAATAAAATCCAATTTCTATTCCTATGTTAGCAAGAATCAAAAGATTTTTTTTATTACATAAAACCACTGGTTATTTCAAAGCAATTTTCAATTGATTGAAATTTGAAATTGATTTCAATCAATTTGATTTCAAATTTTCTTAACACTCAAGGGAAATTTTTGTTCTGTTAATACTTCCAATGAAAAAAATCTTTACTCTCAAAGCTCTCAAGCAGACGGAAACAAAAAGAAAACCAAACCCACATTTTAACATAAATTACAGCTTGGAGTAGAGTCACTTTTAACATTAAAGTAAAAACCACAATGGGATCCCTCTGAGAAAGGGATCCAAGTCTTCCTGCGGATGGAACAGTGTGACTGGAACCATTCGTAGGAGATCATGTAAATCTGACTTAGGGAAAAGCAAATGTCACCAGAAGACAATCATGTAATTACATCACACTCTGGCCATCCAGTGAAAATTACAGGCACTTTTTTCCACCTGCTTATTTTCTAGGCCAGCTCTGCTGGCTATCACATAGCAATACGTAAGATCGTAGTGTTTAAATATGTGAGAAAAATCTGAGGAAACAGAGACACGGTCATGGACACAAGTCAAGGTTGCTGGATATCCACAGTGAAGAAATATATTTTGATTTTAAAACACGCTAAAATTACTAGTTCATTAGTTCAGACCCTTTTGCTGCTAAAATGGTAAAATGCTACAAAATGGTCTGTGAAGTGCAGCCTGGCAGAGAGTTCAGGGCAGAACGGCTTGCATGGAAAGAGCACTAGACAGACAATAATTACTTGGCAACATACCTATGGGAGAAGTTTGCAGTTTAACTGTGTTTTTAATTTCAAATTGTGTATCTGTGAACTGAAACTGTGTATCAATTTCAATATTTTATTTTTCACAAATTAAAATAAACACTGGAATAGTAATTAAAAAATAGATTAGATTTATTCCTGTCACTTACTAAATTACAGTGTATTTTCCAAAACCCCTGACACTCATGGAAATTCCAATGCACTTGAGGAAGCCACCTAGACTCCAACACGATAATCATTGAGACTATCATGGCAGCTCTTGATCAAATGGTTAGGAAATTTTGTTAAACAGTCTAGTTGGAAATAAAGCCATTTCATTTCTGTGTGAGAATACAAAGGGCCACTAAGCGAGATTTTCATTAGAAGAAAAATGCATATTCACGCTTTTAAATCAAAATACCATTTGTGTTGTTTGATAATCAAAAAATTTGAAGTTTCTTCGGTATTGGAGTTAAGCTTGGTTTGAAAAAAATAGGTTCAATATGACAAGGACATTATTTAGTCCTAAAACTCTGTAAGCCCCTCTCTTTTCCTTCCCCAACCCTACGCAGAAGCTACAGTTTAAGACTGAAGACAGCCAAAGAGCCCACGGAGCAGAGAGCTCACGGATTACCACCCAGCTCAAGGTACTTGCTGCACTTTCATCAATCTTCATTTTGCTTTATTAAAAAAGCTAGATGCTTTTTCTTTCACCTAACTAAAAATTGAGACCAAAGCCAGTTGCTGTAATCAGCTCATATTTAGTTAGCAAATTAAACTGTGCAAGAAGGCACATAGCCAGAATCTTTTACTCGTCCTAAAGCCAGATGCTGCTAACAGAGAGCATGTGGTTGGGCACAGCTAGCATCTGCAGACGGCCCAGGGAGTCAGGCAGATCCGACAGTTGTATGAAAGCACCTCAAACCACGTTAACAACACTGTTTCTTGCTCTTGTGTGCTTCATGCAAATGCAACGACCATATTATTTAAAACGAATCAAGCAGCAACAGCACAATCTCGCCTGTCAAATCATTCCTTTTAAAGCTTGCTGGAATTTTTACCACACGGGAACTGATGAGGCTTACTCGTTAAACCTGGAGCTGCTGTGTAGGACCTACTAAACCCCACCTTGGGAGTCTGAACATACTGCAGCCCAAGGACCATTCCAGCTGATCAGAAAGCTACTAAGTGAGGGCAGGAGAGACCTGTTACAGGAATATCTTGTATTCTGATTTTAACATAAATACACCAGAAAGCAAAGTGACTGGGAATAAAAAGAAACCCACAAACACCTTCCCCTTGAGGGCTAAAAGGGATTATAACATGAAAGCCCTCTTGGACACTCTGATGAACCTACTTTATTGTGCTACTCCCCTTCACCCTTTCGGCTTCATTACTCAAAGTGGGAGAAAAATACTAATAACACACCCCAAAACACATTTTAGTGGTGTCTGTCACTCACAGTTCAGTAAAATAAGTTTTCCCTTTTATTGGCTTTGATCACAAAACCAAACCAAAACAAACAAAAAACAGTTAATGCTGAAACCCTAACACTGAAAAACAGAATTGCTAACAATGAGAAAATATCCACTGGTAAAACACTGGTGGATAGTGTTTATTTTACTTAGTAAAGTAAAAGAGTATTTTCAAATGGGTTTTAATTATATGCAATTACAGTAACAACTGTTTAGAGATACACCTACAGCTGCCAGCTAAAGAGAAGGAAAAAACATGTTAGAATGTGTAACCTTGAGGACAAAGTCTTATAGACCTTGAATTGCACATGAAAACTGTAGGAGAGATACTGGGGGAATTTTCAGCTACATAAGATCAAAGATTGGTTTGATGCAAGAGAGACTAATACTTTAAAGTGAGAACGGGGCCATCAAATACAAAGCTTAGTAGCAGAAAGAGTGCATGTGTTAGTTCAGGTCAGTCCTATTCAACTACTGTAATATCCTTCTCTCTCTACAGAATTAAGTTTCCCAATGCAACGTAGGACCACATTTACCTTACTGCCTCACTGTAAGGGCTTATTCTGGGACAGCGGGAAGTATTTTTATGAAACAATGGAGCTAATAGATGAAGTTCCCCCTTAAAAAAACAATCCTCATTTATCCCCCAGACTATGACCTTGTACATTGTACTGAACAGTCTATTTTTAGTACTCCAGCCCTCAAAAGCTTGTCCAATTCCCCCTTTACTGCATCCTGAAAGTCCTATTTATTAACAAATTTGTATCAGCAGTTTGCCTCCTCTTTATGTCCAGATGTTCATCAGATAAATGATAGATGAGCTGACTCTGTTTATTCCGCACAATCACATTTGCATCTTTGAGCTGACGCATCGTATTTTGGAGAGCAGGAAGGGTAATAGCTTCTGTTTACAGACTTACAATTTTTGAAAGAATTGTCAAGAATCAGACTTGCATAAGAAACAGTTCTGTACAGCCTCCCAATTACTTAAACTGCCTTACTACGCATTATGCTATTAGCTTGGTATGTTGTAACATTTTACTTTCAAGGACAGATACTTGGACCAATTTGCACTTCCAAAAATATAAGGGTATTGAAAAAAAAAATCTGTATTCAATTTTGAACAGGACTGTTGCACAATTTAAAAAATTGATTTTGTAAGTTCAAACAATACTAAAAGTTAATTGCTCATGAGCAGCCTTGTTTCACAAAATATACATTTTCAAGATTTACTACTTTAAATTGCAAAACAGTAACTCAACAAGTCCAAGCCCACAGCTGGAAGAACAGATCATGCATCAAAAGACTTCTAATGATACTCTGCAAAATATTACTACCACTCTATAATGACTAGGGATCGAGGACTCTATAAAAATACTGTTCCAAACTTTCCAGAGCCTTAGGTAGACAAAAATATAATTAGAGTAAGTACATGAGAAGACATAGTGAACACATATAAGGCTCATAAGAACTCTATCCAGAACGTGTGTGATGGAAAGCTTTTGTTTACTTCAAAACCTCTCTTCAGATGCATGTGCTCGTTCATCTTTGCAGCATTCAGCCTAGAAAATTAAAAACTGTGGCACACAAAGCAAATTTAACTAGTAAAAAGGTACACTTCTTTACTGGCCTTGTAGAGGCAGTAAAAGCTAATGCCACACAGTTATAAGCAGATATTATCAAGCAATGGTACGGCACCAGAAAGCCTGGCAATAGGAAGACAGTATTATTCCAGTGAAAACACCTTTTTTTATATGCTACTGTGAATGTTTAGAATCAGTCTGACATATAGTAAAATGTTTTAAAATTAGTTTCTTACAATATTGAAAACCTGATGTAACTGTGTTTTATAATAGTAACGCACATCACGCTGAACTGGGAAATTCTTGTTAGGCTGCCAGCGAGGAGCGCTGCAGCTCGTGCTCTGCCAGACAGCTTTCACATTTAAAATGTTTTAACGTTCTGGAAGCTCATTCCAGATGCCACTCTGAATGCGATGCATAAGCCCCTACAATTGTGACAAACAGAGGGTTGACAAAGCAAAAAACACACAGGCACTATGAAAAAAGTCCCTCTGTTAGGTGGCTTTCAACTGAATAATATGGCAGTAATTTTGACACAGCCACAGACTAGTAAATACTTGAAAAATTAAGATACTACAAACCATACACATTTAGCAGAAGTATAGCCCTCCCACTGTCCCAAAAGGCAAAGTCTTAGACAAAACAGATTCATAAGCATTTTTTCCCTTAGTCATACAAAAAGCAGGAAACCATTTGAAGCACATTGTCTGACAGCATGAATTTTGGAAGTCTATTTCCAATGTTGCCTTGCAAACAAAACAGAGAGATTAAGAGTTTAACCCCAAATAGCAAAGAACACTGGAGCAACCAATTACTGCCAACACTTCCACTGGAGACTACTGTATTTCTAGTTAAGTCATCATCCAAACTCTGCATCTAATTTAGCTAGAATTCTCTCCAGAGCAAAGATACCAAAAATGGAAGTGGGCATTTATCAATTCATTATTAGCCTAATAACTGCCTCATCAGTCTTGCATCCTCTAATACAGACAGAATTGCTACATTCTAGTAGGTGATGGTAAGTATTGGCACTCACAAATCTCAGGAAATTCAGAAAAATACATTGTAATTATCTTAACTTTCTGTGTCTGAAAAATATTAGTCAGGAATTTAGCACTACACCTGTGTAGTGGGAAGAGTATCCTGAATGAGAAAAGGTATTGTAATAAACACTAAGTTGACCATGTGATGTGTGCTAATAATGCCCGCTTTTCCACAGAACGAGTTTATTCATAACATCAGGAGTTTCTCTTCTCAGATTTTTTTATCTGGCAGTCTACATGGGTATAATTTCCAGGACTATATTACATTATATATATTAAAGAATCAAAACTTCCAAACAACAGATAAGCTTTCATAAAACAAAAATCAGTGTCAATATTATTTTCAGTTCTTTGCTACTTAAATAAGTTGCCTGCAACTCACTGATATTCTAATATCAACTTACTAAATCCATGATCACTATAGGGATAGAAAATTATTTTCATGGAAACATACTGTAATATTCAAATGTTTCCTAATTCTACAGGTAGTCTCTTTAGGGGAAAGGACCATTTCCTTTGTATCATTTATAAGCTGCTGAGCACGTTACTAGTGTTTAGGAGAATATATTAATACACATTTTTTGTTGCATTTCACAGCAAGTTTATCACATCAAAGACATAATGAAGCCATGAAATGAGATCTGCATCCAGCATACACAAACAGAATAATAGTTTTAATATGAAACTGTTTGCTTTAAAACAAACAAGTCCTCCACCTCTATTGCACATTTTGTAAAGGTAGGAGAAGTCATCCAGACGTACGAACTACAAAACCTGCTGACCAGGCAGGTTCCTCTGACACAGCTTAAAATAGTCTTTGCACTAGAGCTTTGAGGCATCTCTTATCTTCTCCTCTGTGCACTGCAGTTAACAGGTCAACCTGTAAGCAAGATATTCCATGCCACTCACCTTTCACAGGCACAACTGCTACCAACAACAACAGGATGTTCACAGCTGTTCCCTTTTTCAAGTAAGCTGGACTAATTTTTAGACAGAAGACAAACTTACAATTTACCTCCAAAAACTGCTACCTAATGACACTGAGAGAAATTACACAGTTTTAGGACTAACGTTTAGTAACACCGGTGCATTTAAGAATTGTCACCTTTTCAAATCTTCTGGCTGACATGACCATGTTCATCAAACACTGAATGAGGCTTACAGGAAGGCCACATGAAATCAAGTGTAAGGCTGTAGGCTGAGATGCTGTTTAGTAAAAGCAGGCAGTGGTCAGAATTTTACCTCCATATTACTGTAGTTATGGCTATGTAGTTACTTTCGTTCAGCAGAAACTAGCAGCTTGCCTACTGAAAGCTGGATAATATTTATGGGATGATGTTGAATCCAAGACAGAGGATTTTCTCCAGATGCCATACAAAAGGTGAGAATAACTTTACCAGTTTATGCCTGCATTCTCTTTCACATGTATGTGCTTCTCTGAATCTTTCTCTTACTAGTGAGAACGAAGTTACACCCTTTAAGGGTTTCCAGCGGACAAACAGCATAGTGCCCTGGCATTATTTCATTCATTACAATGAAGCACCCCCTTGGCCATTTTGAGAACAGTAGGATTGTTACCTTTTTCCTTAAATTTGGGGCAATGGTCAAAGGATACTTTCTGAAAGTCCACAGCAGAAAAGAATAAAAATTAATTGCAGTTTCAGGTCGAGAAGCTTCTATTCTCTTTGTAATGTGTGAACCTATTTTGCATAATATTAGTATTTTAAGAACTGTTAAAGACACAGCTTTAAAGCAAACTCAGTTGAATTCTAGGAAACAGGCTACGCATATTTTAAGCAATTACTAGATACAGCACTTCAGTTGCTGCAGAACTTGTGGAGTAGAATATTGTGTGCAAGGTCATTATATGAGTTCAAAACCCTTCAGCCAAATCAACTGCAATTCATGCTTTTAAAGCAAGTTTTACTTTGCTCTACACAATGGTAACCTGGTTCTGTAACTGATTTCTACATAGCCCCTTCAATTAAACAACATTGCTCAACATACCATTTCTCCTTTAGTGGAAGAGACTTTAGTGGAAAGCTTTTTCTATAGTGAAATATACATCTTACTTCAATTAGAAATGACCACTCGATGCCCCTATTTTACTGCCATCTGCTTCTCTGTTTTTCATAAAAATGTATGACTTTGAAAGCAAACATACGCCTTATTCAGAAACATATTTGTCAGTCCTCAAGAACAGCAAGGGGAAGTAGTAATACCAGATTGAGGCTATTTTATCTTGATACTTATTATGTGATAATAAGCACCAAATAGATAAAGTCATAGAAGTCCCAGTTTTCAGTAACAAAAGCATCAGATGGGACTAGCTCTAATGTTGTTTCCAGTTTATCTCCTAACTGCAGGGCTAAACATGCCTAAAGTCTCCAGCTGCAGAACATGAGAAATGCTTACAACATACAAATCAGGTTCTTCAAAATTGACTAGTTTTTCATGACGAAGCTTGTAAGCAGTGGCATGAAAAAAGCCATAGTGGATCACAGCAAACTTTCACGTAACTTCATACCCTGACTCCTACAGAGACCAAAAGCAGGTATTTATTTAGGCAAGTCTATCAGAACAGGGCAAGCATATGCAACACTTCCAACAAATACTTACCCACTTTCCAAAAAATTAGCAACTTGGGTAATGAAAAGAAGTTTCTCTGCCCTGAATTGTCCCAGCATCTTCAACGTTTTACTTTTAACACCTGACTGATGTTGTGTTTTAATTTAAAAGAAGCAACTGTTTTGTTAAAAGTATGGATAAACTTACAGATTAAGCCTCTCCTGTAAAACAGTTAGCATGTACTTTAAGCTACATCCATTTCTTTGCATCTTCATACAAACTTTCAGGTTTGCAACACTATGAGTTTGCAGATGCAAACTTTAAAGCAACGTATTAAAAAAGACTTACTCACTACACTGCTTGTACTCTGCTTGTATCAAGTGTCAGCTTCACAACAGCTACATCCCTCTGACTGCGGTCACAGTCACACAAAAAAGTTCAGCCGCCAGTTGGTCCTGAGGCTTCTGGGAGAAACATCAGTAAAGGCACCAATTACCTGCATCAGTTTTCTTGAGAGCTCATTAGTGAGAAATTCCTCTTCCTTTTCATAGTTTACTGCAAGTGTTTCTTTTTCTTTCTGCAGAGCTTGAATCTTCTTAAATAGAGTATTACTGATGAATTCCTCTTCCTGTTCTGCCCTTGCTTGCTGTGAAGTAAAGACATAGTTTTAAGAAAAAAGGGAGCAAGTTTCCACATTAAAAGCTGCAATTACTCCATTTCCCTCTAAATGCCTCCCACCTCTTTTCTTTTAATCTTGCCCATTGTCCTGGAAAACAGTAGGATGGATCTAAGTGCTGTTACCACCCCCTTTTCTAACATTATAGCACCTTTCTTCCTTTTTTGTTCCCCATCTTTCAACTTGGGAAACTCCACTGGTGCTTTCAAGTGGCCCGCGCCCAGCCAAACACCCCAACTCCCCAAACTTTTCAACTTTAAAAAAGCATTACTGATTCACAGATACCTACTTTTACCTACTCTGTTCCTAAAAACAAACTCCTCTCTAAACATCCTCCGTTACGAGCTGAAGCACCGCTCTGAGACGGCAGCATTCAGCACCGTGCCTCCTTTCCAGATCCTTTAGACTGCAGCCCTGCTTTCTAGGAGTCAAATAATGCGTTTATTCTTTCACCCAGATACGCCTTGCTTCTGAGCCACAGGCAGCACGGCTCATCTCACAAGGAATTCTACCCAACCACCAGCCCAGGAAAACATACTTATATTACTTCTCAGAACTGTTACTTCACTACATAAAACACTGACTTTAAAAAATGCCATGTGGTAGGCTTTACCCCGAGGATTTCCAAATTTCACAAGAGGAGAGCTACTCTGGAAATCTTCCCCACGAAGAATCACTAGAGAAGACAATTTCCATTTCAGCTCTCCTATAGCACCGAGGCACTGCTCAACAGAAAGCCAGCCTGTGAGCTTCCTCCCTCCTGTTCCCTACAGTTCAAGTGTTTGTACGTATATATATATTTTTATATAGATATGGGTTTTTTTTTGTTTTGGGTTTTTTTTTTTTTATTTTATTTTTTTTTTTAGAAACTTCCATAAATGGAACACAGAAGTTATCTTTTGGAAGTCTGCTCTAAAAGGCCACAAAAGGTATTTCATATGGGCAAATGAAAGATCACAGCTGCGAACTGGCAGAGCCAACTCTTAATTCCACAGTCCAGACAGCCCACAACAACAGAATGACAGACATGCAGAATTCCCAAGCCACCACCTTCAACAAATGAGACAACACAGTGTTGAGGAGTGTTTTCATCCCCTGCTACAAAATCCACATCACTGGAACTGCAGATTTGTGATTTGCCTTGATTCTAATAAAATGCTACCAGCTTATAGCTTACAATATGTAAAGATGCAATAAGTTTTATTTCAGTAGATTTTGATAGAGGAAAATTTAAGAACTGAAACAGAAGCATAATTAGAGTTTTACTGAAAGATTAGCTTCCATAATCTTCTGCCCAAAATGTGCCAAGATAACCAGCTCTTTATACATATTGTACACTGGAAAATGCTCAAAAGGTTTCATTACGTCAGTGATGTTTCACTTGGAATGATGTATTCCCTAGTACTCCCAAGAGACAACTATTTAAACAGAAACACCTTCCGTGCCTTCAACAAAAGTTACTTAAAGAACATAAACGTCTTTAAAGTTGGTGGAAGAATAGGACAACTGAAGAGATTCCTTGTGATATTGCCAGTATCATAAAATCTAAAGCGGTGGTTTGGAAACTTCTCAGTTGAGTCCTCCTTCCATCAAGTCCTTCTCTTCACATCCTTATCTCTGCCTTCTTGTGTCTTCTTCCATCTCTACTTGGCCCTTTCCCACTATCTGCCAACAGCTCCCTTCTTCCTGTCACCAGCAGAGCTGGCACAACCCCAACCAGGAAAAAAAAAAAAATTAAAAAAAAAAAAAAAAAAGAAAGGTCTGTCACAGTTTATTAGCTTAGGAACTTAGGTCCTGCACAGCACCTCCTCTCTAATGTTTGTGCATCTCAATGGCAGAGAACTGCTACCCCAGCACACTCAGCATTGGTATTAATCACTTGTCACATCAAGACAATGTCCAAGAGCTCTGAAGAAATGCTAAGTTGTCAGCTCACATCTCAGAGGATTAAAACTCAAGGAATCTAACTGATCTCAGTAACATCATCTATCACTAAATGTGGCTTTACTTAGAGCTACTAACAATCTTACATCTTCAGAGACATTTTGGAACAGAGTAAACAAGTCAAATTGCAAGGGTTCATTGTCTTCAAATCGTTAAAATTCATGCGTGCTGGTCCAAAATCAACTCCTCCATTGCCTTCACTACACAGGATTTCTACTGTTGTCTGTCTTTCAATGGTTCAGACAATAAAAGACAGTAGCACAGACCAAGCTCCCCTAAAATTAAATTAGAAAGCACTTGGTTCTAAAAAACGAGGAGGATCAGGGTGTTTCTACTTTGATTTCTGCTCATTTCTAACTTGCACAGATTTGTTCTGCTCGTGGCTTTGCACCATTCAAAAGCTCTAAAATCACATTATTACAGCACTGAGCCTGCACAATACTTCGTAGCCAGATCGTGGTGTGACATTAATGATGGGTGCTTAGGCCAACATGAACACGGGCTGCCAAGATCCCAGCCCACTCCCAGCCAAACAGCAATGCCCCCTCCTTTGTGCTTGCACGGGTGCTCATGTGGCCAGGCAGCAGGCCAGCACAGGCAGGAGACACCCAAAAACTAATCCTTTCCCTTCCTCCTCCCACTTTTCTTTCCTGGACCCGCTTCCTAAACTGGCGTACCACACAGGCAGAGTGCTGGCACGTGGAAACGAAGAACGAACCACCACAATTTAGACCTGTTTACACTGCTCTGCAACAACCCCCTCTGCCTACATCGTGCAGGACACCGGCTTGTGTTCAACTGGCTCAGAGGAAGAGCTGAGTACGATTACACCTGCCTCCACTATACAAAGAATGTATTTCTCAACTGAACAAACAACAGGAACCCTATAAATCCAAGTATGACCTAAAAGTTCCAGATATCCACACATCCTTTTTAATACAATGAAAGTCCACTTAAATTACCCAAGGGTCAGCAATTTCGGCACAAATGTTTTAGTCAAAAAACATCATACAGTTATTAAGAATGGGTACAAAAGCACATGAGGCATTACCATATTTCTTCTAAATCCACATACTTTCATTCTGAATCTTTCCCTTCCTCTTGTTACTCATTACTTGGAGATAATTCAATTATCTTAAGTAATAGAATCATTCATGTTTACCTTGATATTGCCTAAAATCTTGATGTATTACTCATGTAGCCCATAATCAAACTGATGTTGTAACACTGTCATTAATAAAAACCCCAACTTTTAATACTATTTCCCGCACAGACTCTTGTCACTGCAATATTTTTCTGGACACATACACATTGTGTTCCCATATGGATAATCTGCCTCTTTATTAAGTATCTGCATTTGAAAAGAGGCTCTGATATGATCAGCAAAAAATGAGAAACAGAGCATGGAAATCAAAGACGGACTTCTGTGGGTCTTCTATGAGGGTACAGACTTCTTGTTTTTTCTCTATTATCCATATCACATTCAACATCCAAAAACACTAACAGCAATTCTCTCTGTTCTGTGTACCATATTACAAAATAAATTGCTAAGGTGCTGAGTGATATAAAAGGATAACACCCAATCAGTCAATCTCTGGAAACCTGAAACAAGCAATCTACTTCCACCACAGATTCTCTACATAACCACAGCCACATCCATCTGTCTCCTGTGTCTCAGAACTCCATGTATAGCTAACTCAGAGCATTTCATGGATGCATCCACTAAGGAAAATCTGTAACTATTGTAGTCAAGACCATAAATGGCAAAGACTATCATGTTACTTTGCAAGAAATCACAAAGGGGAGGGGGGCGAGGAAAGCACCTCATGCACATAAAATACACAAAACCTTTTCTATTTTCTAGGAGGGAAAACCCTATTATTTCTATCACAGTGGCATCTAGTAGAGCTGATGTGTGAAGATGTTGTAAAAACCTGTCCTTGTGAGCTTACAATCCAATGAGCTAATTTTAAAAGAATTAAGAAACATATTTCTCCTGAATTTATATAGTAACTGAGTATATTAGGCAGTGAATCGCATTAGAAGTTATTTTTCCACATGCTGCATATACTAGCATAAACTGTGACAAGTTTAGTGTTAAAATCTTTTTCTGCTCTCAGTTCTTCTTCCTGTAAATATACCTTTAGCAGACCAAGTTCAGGCTGCTAGATTTCCCTCTGCCCTCTTTCTTCTAGTACATTCAGCAGTTTCTGCGGCTGGTGGGATGCTCTCCTTCTGTATCACTGGACCATACCCCAACCACACTGCTCTAAGTGGCACTATTTTATGAAGCAGCAAAATCCAGTAATTCCAGTGAGGCATCAGCTTGAACAAAGTCAAAAAATTTAAAAAAAGAAAGAAAGAAAAAGAAAATATCACAGCTCTCTACGCTCCTTTCTCCCCTCATTCAGTTCTTCTAAAAGCTTCACAAACCTTCCTGATACTGCACATTAAGTAAGCAGGTTCAACAATCACAATTAACACCTACTGCTCAGTCAATACCAGCACAACATTATCAGTGATCTGACATGAACAAGATCTTGCGTTTTAATTTCAGCTCTCACTTCAGACACAGTTTCAGTAACAAGTGTTTCACAAACTGCTCCAGTCACCTATACTCGACCACCTGAAAGCCAGATGCCAAGCATGCCTGGCTTGCATGCTGACAAAGCATCACCTCTGTCCAGTAGCATCCAGAGTAGAGGTGACACTAGATTTCAGGGGATCTTGTTGCAGACAGCCTACCAAGCACTGTTTTGATCTAATCCACTCCTGAAGGTCCCTCATCTTTAAGGCAAGAGCCACCATGACCTCTTTACAATTCACCCATCTTTTTATGGTGCCATTTCTGTTCACAGGATATGATGGACAATATAAGCCTGCAGACGGAGCTGAAGAGCAGTTTCATCTGGTTGCTGTACACAAGAAACTCAATCTTTGCTACTGAATATAGACTGAAAGGTTGGGGCAGTTTCAGGAAGACATGATCTCAGTTGCTGCACGTTACACTGAACTAAAGCTGTCGCTTCAGAAAGCAACCTTTCCCAAAGTCCTACTAAAAATATAGCGAGGTAAAGAGCGTGAAGTGCAGAAAGTCACAATGGCATGCCTTTAACATGACTTTAGAATATGCAGTTCTTGCATAAAAAAAAAAGTTTCCCAATTCTCCTGAGGTACACACTCCTCCTCTAGCAGTATTAACTCAAGTTACTGCTCTGGCCATACTTTCTGGCACCAGTTGAAAATGGTACGGAAAACTACTGGTCTACAAATGCAATAAATATTCCAGTGAGCTGATACTGTTCCCTTACAGGAGGAACTTTTACACTGCAGCTCTCCCAGGCTGGAGCTATTTTTTTCCTCCAAACGTTCCAGCCGCACCTGAAACGAGCACACTGCATGCAATGCGCGTTTCAGACAAGGAGAAAGATGAACCACCGCAAGAACAGAAGTCAACAGTAACCCCGAGACGTAACAGCTCACACTACTGCCAGCTATCGCGACGGCCCAGCAGCGCTCTATCTGTAAGGGCTGAAGGACAAGGACATTCCACCAGAGTCCCAGGATGACGTGGGCGCAGCTTTCCCCCCAAGTAAAGGTACTTTTTTCAGCTGGGTGACCTGTCTGCAGAGAGAAGAGAGTGAATGCTTTTGCGGTTATACAGCCGTGAGCTGGCATTCAAGTTCTGGGTTCAATTTGTTGTGTGATTTCCTGTTTAATCTACAGCAACTCCCAGGGTCACTTCCTCAGTTCTGACATAAAAGTACTTTTTTCTTTTTCATTTTTTCTTTTTCTTTTTTTCCTTATCCCTTCTTTAGGATGCATTTTCAGAAGTAACAGAGCTACACAAATAGCAGAATTGTGCATTTTTATCTTTGGGTACATAGTATCTCCTAGAAGGCCCATACTTTTGAAAACAAACAAACAAGCAGTAATACCTTGGTATGTTTCCTTCAGAGCCCCAAGCTGTTGGGCTTTTTTCTTAAAAAAAAAAAAAAAGAAAACACACCAAAAAACCCCACAAACCTGGCAAATGAGAAGGAAAGAGGTAGGGGTTTTTTTGTTTAAAAAAAACCAACCAAACAAAAACAAACCCCAAAACTTAATAGGCTTACCAGATGTTATTTCCAAAACAAATTAATGGAGAAAAAAAAAAAAAAATCAGTATTGAACGTCAGCCTGGTAACTTCAACTGCCCTAATGTTACCTATCATGTAACATTAAAGCCACATGCAGAACTGCCTCAAAACACAATTCCTATTACGTCTCAGCTCTTCAGTAGATGAGTTCTGCTGTAAAAGGAAAAAAAAATCTGCTTTTTATTACAATAATGAAGGAATATATGTATGATAAGCAATTATTTACAGTGTTAAAATACAGTTCCTTTTAATCTCCATTTATAGTTGGAAATTCTCACTCCCCTTCATCCTCCCACCCCCCTCCTTTTCAAAAGGTCAATTAGGTTTTGGCTGGACATGTCAAAACGCGTCTGTCGCAACACTCCTACTGCTAACCCAGGTCACAGCAAGTTTTTCACTCGATGCCTACCAGCCTATTGCCATATGAATCTGCAATGGCCACAGACTGACTAAAGAAATAAGCTGAGTCAAACGCTGTAAGACATACAAGTCAGTTTTAACCATAGTCAGATGTTCTCACCTCGACATCACTCATGCAGCCTTACTAGACCTTCTCTCAAAAACTGAGTTACCTTCAAGACATGGGTGCATACAACCTGTGGTCTCAAAAGCCACACAAGGAATAGCACTTTAAAAGAGCCCTCAGAATTGACCAGCTTCCTAAACACAAAAGTTCAGTAGTATTCGTACGTGCCAAGTAATCTCTTAGCATCAGCAATGAAGTTGTTTGATGGTATGCAATTCCATTCCACTTCAGATTTGTAAACACTTAAAATAGCTTCTCTCTCTGCATTTTGATGTTGACCTGCAAGAGTCTTGCACAACTGAAACATGCAAGGGGTGAAAATTAAATAAGCAAGTTATGAAAACAGGCTCATTTCACAAACATAAATATTTATAAAATTAATGCATTTGGTTCATTACAAACAAGGTATAACAAGCTACATGAAATTAATAGTCAATTTCTGAATTTTTTTTAAATAATTAAAAATAATTTCAATGCCTTTCTTCAAAACAGATATATGTATATATTAAAAAAAAAATTTGTGTGCTCCCTTCACAGGTTTTTATTATATCAAAATACTGGCATTAAATTGTTAATAAAAATGCAGCACAAGAAAAAGCCATTGTGACAAAGAAAGCATCAAGACAAGGTCTAAAAAAGTATCAACCCTCAAATAACTTTTTTTAGCATTTTAACCATGACCACACACTGTTATGCAAGTCTTATTGTAATTAAAGAGTATATGGTAATAAAGCGCCACAAAGGAGAGGCAGCAAGGTTGTACTGGCAAACCTATATTTAAACATTTCCTATTTTGAGCGCTCGACATTACAACCTCAACGATCTGAGTAGTCATTAGACATATGCTTTATAGCACTTATTTTTCAGTCGCTTAAACATCGTCATGTAGAACAAGCTCCCAGACGGTTATCGGGGCCGGAGTCTCTGCTGCCAGTCCACAAGAGCTGTAACCTGAGCCAGCAGAAGTTACAGGCCAAGGCAGGAATGACCTAGCAGGAAAATTAAATCTAGCCCACAGACCTTTCCAAATGGCTCTATTTCACGAAGCCATTTCTCCAGCTCATCGCTGCACAAGCACACGAAGCACACGTTTCCCCGCACTTCTTGCGTTTTCAGTAGCAGTGGATTTCCAGCGCCTGCGTAAAATGAGCACAGCGCATACAAGCGACAAGCTCCCCTAAGTCTTCGAGTTCCCCGCTTACAAGCAAAATATTTCTTCAAAATACACGTTAAATGTGCCCCAGAAGGATCGTAACGACCACGTGTGCAAACAGGGCCAGGGCGGCAGTAAGAACGGGGCCAGATCGCACGGCTCCCCTCTCAGCCCCGCAGAAGCAAGCGGCCTCTCCCAGCGCGAAGGTTAGGCAGCGCCGCGCCAGCAGAAGGTACCTGGTGTGCCTTCCTAGGGTCTTCCCCATTTTTGTGAGTTTGCATCCCACTGGCTGAAGCTGTACGTTGACAAAGACAGCCAAAACGGAAAACAAAATTACCTCGTCATATCAAATACCGAACCAAAGTTTGAAATGCCGCTCTCTGTTAATGCTTTACTGATGACTGCTTGAAAGAAGTTTTTGCTTTACTCTTTGACTGCCAGCGACACTGCTGGTTTACTGGTGAATTTTTTGCACTGTAAATAGTTTGCTAGTTAATCAATACGTGTAAAACAAATAGAATACAGAAGCACGTGGAACAGGTTTTCCTTCTGTTCAGCCTCAACATAAAAGCTGCTGGAAAACGTAATAAGGATGCACATATACACACAGATTTGTAGTTTTATGTTTAGTTTTCCTGAATTTTTGAACATGCAGGTTTCTGGATATGAANTGTGTTTTAAAATAACAAACTTCTGCTCAAAACGAAACCATAGCAAACCACTGTTAAGGTAGCTTTGCTGTCACAATTGTTTCCCTATTCAAAGGCAAAAGAGCTCAAACAAAAGCAGAGATTCAAGAGTCACACAACCCCCAGCCCCCCCAAATAAACTTCACAAAAATGCTACTTCACTTTGTGTAGCTCAGGTGAATCATTGCAAGTACACAGATACGAAACACTTGTTTCTCTTCATCAGAGTATACAATAAGGGTCAAAGTATAATTCTGTTATGCCCAGCTTTTCCAGGCAGAAGGTGCCAGACCACTGCTGCATGGCATCCCCGACGCAGTGCCACCGGCACGCCACAGGTATCGGCAACCCTCCCTGCTCCCTGCAGAAGTCCGTAAGTTTTCTCACTTCTAGACTGAGTCCTGAGCTCAAACAGCCTGCGGACTCATCATCCTTCTGTTCTAGATCCAAGTGGTTTCCAGCATTTGTAGATCCTTCTTTCAGGTGTGTATAACCTCTGGTATATCTACACCAATCAACCTGCCTTCCTTTAAATTTATGAAAACTGGGGAGGATGACTACTGTATCAAAATCCAGTTCTGGGGTTTCCAAACTAAAGCATGAGATGCTCATCATCTATTTTCTTGATTCACTTTCTTAAAAAAAAACTTTTTTTTTTCCTTTTGGTTGTT
>VZTL01024670.1:0-21422 GCA_013400535.1 Scopus umbretta | reverse complement strand
GTGAGGAGGGGCGAAGGCCTTTGGGCTTGTCTAGTTTGGAGAAAAGGAGGCTGAGGGGAGACCTCATTGCTGCCTACAGCTTCCTGAGGAGGGGAAGTGAGGAGGGAGGTGCTGATCTCTTCTCCCTCCTATCCAGTGATAGGACACATGGCAATGGTTCAGAGCTGCACCAGGGGAGGTTTAGACTGGACATCAGGAAGCATTTCTTTACTAAGAGGGTGTTCAAACACTGGAACAGGCTTCTTAGAGAGGTGGTCGATGCCCCAAACCTGTCAATGTTTAAGAGGCATTTGGACAATGCCCTTAAAAACATGCTTTAACTTGTGGTCAGTCCTGAATTGGTCAGGCAGTTGGACTAGATGATCATTGTAGGTCCCTTCCAACTGAAATAGTCCATTCTATTCTGTTTTAAATGTCAGCTTAGCTCCATCATCTTGCCTCTCCTTCCCAAATTCTGCTACATATATTACCTGTCTGTACAGCAGGCCTTCCACCTCATTTCTGTGGTTGGTCCCTGGGTAGCTCCCTGTCCTTTCCATCTCCCTGCGTCTTTCCAGGCACATAGGACAAGGTAATTGCAGCAGCAGGTTCTTCCTTCACCTGTCGGCCTGCAGTCCCTGATCTAATACCATCTAATGTACTGCAATGCACAGAGGGAGTTTCCTACCAGAACCTTGTGGCAGAGGTCTGCAAGCAAATCACTATTTAAAATTGATAATTGTAAATATATAGGAATTTTTAGAAATGCATTTATAATTTGCTTCATATAGCTTTGTTAAGTGAGCTACTTCCATCAGGAGCTTGTGTTGTAGCTCAAACATCCAATCTTCTTGCTGCTTCATTAGAAACATGATGAGTAAGCGAAGGAATAACCCATCTGCTTTTAAAATAATTTTTCTAAACTCAGCTAAGAAAACATTTTGCAGTCTATTCATCAATTGTGCTCAAGAGCAAGTTTTGGTTTATTAAGAGCTATACTACAAACCAGTAAGAGAAACAGTGACTGCAAAATTTTGTGATGACAAAGGGCATTTTTCTGAAGACTTTTGTTCAGCTTGGAAGATTGGAAAATGCCCAATGCTTGGTAGTAATTTCCATTCCTTTTTCAATATCATCTTTGCAAATATGTGAGCTGGTATTTAGAAGAACTGAATAATATTCATCCCACAGTGTATATGGCTGCTGATCATGAAGCCAGACACTGAGCTGATAACTGTTCACACTTAGTCAATGATAACGTAAAAAAATGGATTATGTGATTGTAATTCTGTAGCCTGAAGTCTTCATCTCTTTCTATCCCTTTCATCTGTCTTGTTTTTTGCAATGTATTGTAAAGCTGTGGTTCAAGATGTATTGGCAGTGAACGCTGAAAGGAATATTTATTTTAACTCATAAGAGAAAATTCAAAGATAATGAAACCATTATTCTCTTTCTTCTTTGTCACTTTACTCTCTCCCCTTTGTTAAGATTTTTTTCAAAATATAGTTGATTTTTTTTACCTCCCACTTTTGTTCTCACGTCTGATAAGATGTACAATGTTAGGGAAGTAGGTAGCCAACCATATTAATACATTTATATAATGGGATAATTTGTCATTATTTGTTTGTGAGGCAATGGGACATATCATACCTTATTACTTGTTCAGTACTGGGAATGCAGCAGAGGACAATGATGAATGGTGTAGGACTGACAGAGAGACATAGGACAAGATCAAGGACAAAAAGTTGATAAAAGGCTTCAGTACTCTGTCAGAGCAGTGTGTGTTTTAGGCACAGTGTTAATTTAGTGTGTTTTTGCATGGCTCATAATCAGAGCCATTGGGACACATCTCTGCTCTTTACCACTTCAGACTGCACACTGCAAGAGCAAGAGTGGAAATCCGCTTGGATGTTGTCTAGGCAGGAAAAGGGAAATAACCCAATCTGGTTAGCTGTGCCCTCTGCTATTTCAACCTGCCCCAAACAATTTCTAAATAATGTTTTGAAGGACTGTGTTTCAAGGAAAAGAGGGCGATAATAATATAATTTTCTGCACAGTGTAGGCTCCATAGCTTTATAATAAAGAGAATAAAAGAGAAAGGTGGAGTTATCTTGCTTGACAAAATTTTACCAATGACTGTATTTTTCATAATGGGTTATTAATTTGTTTTTAAGTTTTAAGTTAAAAATGTGTAAGAGTATGGCAAATTAGTCTGTATTAAAATCAAACTAATGGAGGTCATTGCATAAGAGATATCTCAAAGACTGAATGTTTTCTGCTGATGCACATTTACTGACACTCTTCAACTTTTTGATGTGATTGGATAAAGATAGCTGGAAAAATAATACTTAGTGTAGAGGAGAAATGTGATTAAAAGTGCAGTATAAAATCTATAAGTGGCAGTCCAGAAACAGATAAAATACAGAATAGCTGTCAAGCTAGATGTATTGAATTAGTCAGAAATAGAAGCTTTTGATTCAGGATTAATTAACATTTCTAAATACATTTTACTCTCCAGAGACCAGCATCGGGAGGGCTATTTACAAACATTTACTGCACGTAACTACCTGCTAAGGATAGGGTAGTTAATTAGATATTGCATCTGACTTCTACTATGTGTAAGAAACTGCTTCAATACTGTGGAGAAAACTGTGAAGAAGTAAACCAAAATAATACATAATGATTTTCATAAAACATGCTTGTGTGGCTCCTATTGCCTTGTACGGCATTTCTGCATTTGATGGCCACAAGCCTTTGTCCTGGTTTCAGCTGGGATAGAGTTAATTTTCTTCCTAGTAGCTGGCATAGTGCTGTGGTTTGGATTTAAGATGAGAACAATGCTGATAACACACTGATGTTTTAGTTGTTGCTCAGTAGTGCTGACACTAGTCAAGGACTTCTCAGCTTCCCATGATCTGCCAGGGGCACAAGAAGCTGGGAGGGGACAGAGCCAGGACAGCTGACCCAAACTGGCCACAGGGCTATTCCATACCATATGGCGTCACGCTCAGTATAGGAACTGGGGGTAGTTGGCTGGGGGGCAGCGATCGCTGCTCGGGGCCTGGCTGGCATCGGTCAGCGGGTGGTGAGCAATTGCATTGTGCATCACTTGTTCTGTATATTCTTTTATCATTATTATTATTTTCTCTTCCTCTGCTGTCCTATTAAACTGCCTTTATCTCAACTCATGGGTTTTTTTGTTTTGTTTTTTTTTTTTTCCCCTGGGGTGTGTTATGACAGCTGGTTAACAAGTGCAGGTAGTGGTTTTGCAAGTCAACAATAAAAAAGAACAGTACCATCAGGGAATTTGAAATTCCTTAAACCTGTCAGTGGGTCTGAGTTGCTCATCTGGAGAAGAAGACATGCTCTGCTTCCTGCTGGCCTCCTGATAACCACTGTTTCATAAATCTTTGTGTGCCGAGATATTAAGTTTAGCCCACTATTAGTGATATACAGGATTTACTCATGTTTTGACTTGGATAATTGTACTACTGATTTGTATTTGTTACTATGCTGTTGTTCTGAGACAAATTGTTTATCCCAAAAGCTGTTCGCTGGTGGTGTCTGTTACCACATCTGGAACCTATAGCATGGCAGGGAATTTTTAAGCCTCTACAATGCTGGATATGTTACTGAATGTACTTCATGGCTCCAGCAAAATGCACAGTTAAAACTGGATTAAAAGAAGCTGAGAGAAGATGCTCAAGTAGTCAAAGATGGACATAATTTATGAAACTTGCTTCTTGACAGATGTTTTGAAAGGGGCTGTGTTCAGACACCTAGGGATAAGAGATTAAAACGCCAATTTGCAAAGAACAGTGACTGTGCTCTAACCTGGAGTTCAGAGATCTATAGTTAATTCTTCAGTACATTCCAGACTTTGTGCAAAACTTTGTGCAAATAATTTATCTTCTGAGTACGGTATTCTTTAAAATCAGAAAAAAAGTGTTTCCTTGATTTCGCAGAGAGTGAGTTCAGAATTTCTAAATCATGTAGCTTTTATGGCAATGAAGACCAGAGACAAAGAACATGCAGAAAGGGAAGTAGTTGCAGGATACAGAGAAGGTAGGCTTCATCCCACCTAACTTTAGAAGTCTGTAATACTTCAGTCTTACAACCCAACACTACTTTTGTATTTGGTGGGGTGAAATACGCATTTTAGAACACTGTTCATCTGACCTGTATAAGGCAGGTGTTTTATATGGAGGACACTGCAGCCTAAATATGCTTAATTTTTCCACTGACATAAAGTGCAGCCATAGATGGTCAGCTGTAATGCAGACATCTATATCACAGATGCCCTCATTTAGTCAGATGACTGCTATCCATTGTGTACGTGTAGATTTCTTCTAACGAGTGGAAGGCTTAGGGACTCGATATGTCTCTTTCTTATAGAAAATAAATATAGAACAAAATAGGTAAGTAATACTGTGAAATTAAAAAAGTCTGACAATTATTGAACACCAATGTGAAGTAAAATGTTTTTTTATTACAATAATGCACAAAATTATTACATACCAGATTTTTTTTGTGAGTGCGCAGAAGGTGTGATTATATATAAGCTTTCCCCATATGGAGATCTTGAAAGTAAAGTGTAATTCTTGTACCCAGTTCTGGTAAACAGTAGGTAAAATTGCAGTGTAGGTAAAGGTCCGAACCAGAGAGTGTATCATGCTTCGGGTTAAAGATAGAGTTCCCACATTCTTGCCTTCATATATATGTTCATTCAGGGTGCATCCATGTTAAAGATCATGGATGTAGGCCATTCATTCAGTGTGCTTTCAGAAATAGCTATCCTGCCTTCAGGAACTCTTAAGTAACGTGTCAAGTTGACATTCTCTGATATACTTTCTTCAGGACTTTGCACAATATCCTTCAAAACATGTCACTTCTGTCTAAGGTGTTTCAAACTTGGACTATTACTGAGGTGTCTCTGAGAAGCATTTTAAGCCTGCTTGAGAGTGTCAAAATTTTGACATCTAACAGTTGACTAAATACAGCATGCATAACCTGTCTGCAGACACTGCGTATTATGGTCTGTATTTACTGGTATTAACATTTTTAATAAAACTGCTTATCTTTCTGTACCATTTTTTGTTAATTTACTGCTATAAAACTTCAT
This sequence comes from Scopus umbretta, assembly GCA_013400535.1. Lineage (NCBI taxonomy): Eukaryota > Metazoa > Chordata > Aves > Pelecaniformes > Scopidae > Scopus > Scopus umbretta. The sequence continues at coordinate 16,321 of VZTL01024670.1, read as the reverse complement.
CATCAATTTGGCCTGGTAATTTTTCCCTCAAACCTGTTTTCTTAGACTTTATCCTAAAAGCAGGAGGAAAAAATAGGTGAAACCACAATTAAAGACAGACTGGCCAACCTTTTCAGTACTGTGGAAAGCCCAAGCTACATGTAGTATCACGGGCCATATATAAATGGTGGTACTAGTCTCTGGAGTCAAATGATAGCAACTACCTATGATAGCAAACTTACCAAACTAAATTTTGGATAACGTGTTTAATTTACTAATGCCAGTTCCCACATCTGCCTTCTTAAAAGACTAGCCACATGCCCCTCATTTTAGGTAAAGTTACTTAAAAATAAATAAGTTTTTTGAATAACCTTAAATAGGAACAGTTCTGTTATCAACACAATTTTGTCATGACTCCAACACAACCTCCACCCAGTAAATCTATCAATCACTTTGTTACATAAGGAAACACACAGAAAAAAGATAACTCTTGTCTCAGTAGCCCCAAATTTGCTGGCCTCCAGCTCATGAGCCAAAACTATTCTTGCTTCCTACATGAGAGATGGTTTTAGTTGTAAGTATGAATCGAGGTCTTTAAGCCTTTTGTTCTAGGACATGTCAAAACTGCAGTGAAATTGAAACCGGTATGTAGTAATAATCTAAGAATATGGAGATATATAACAATTTTCTGTATGTTGTGCAGCACCTGGTCAGTGGGAGTAGCATCCTTTTACTGTCCAGGTCCTACTGTTGTAGATCACTTTGCAGGACATTCCTTTGTCAATGTTAAATGTATCTTTACAGAGAATGCTGAAAAGAGCAAGCAGAAAGGCAAGAAAATAACTCCCCAGTTACAAAGCTCCAAGAAACAGCTGAGACAATGGCATACTTCAACCTGGGAATAAAGTGTTTTACCCTGCTGGGAATAACTTGTCAGGAATAAACTATTCAGTGATCTCTATCAGCAAAACAAATTACCTGGCTCTGTGGAGCTAATTCATGATAGAATTTGCCTTTCCCATTATAAAGGGAAACAGGAAAAGATAATGAACATCAAGGCCTCCTTTATTTTAAAATCTTCTTGTCTCTTTAAATATTTTTGTTTTATTAAATAAATAGAAAGAAATAAAGAAAGAAACAGAAAAAAAGAAAGGAAGAGAGGAAGAATACTTCACACTAAAGGAGCTGCCTGTCTGTCACAGCTTCCTGAGAAGTAAAAAATGCAGAACTTGAGCCTCCCTCAGGCATGTTCAGGTAATCTGAGGGAATTCGAGTGGACTGCAGCCTAGACCAAACTTAAATATGAGAGAGTTGTGGTTTTCCTCCAGTGCAGCACATAACTCACAAAGGTCTGAGACTTGAGCTTACGTTCAGTCAGACTAGGCTGAGAACAAACTCATTGCCAGTTTTCTTCTAATTAGGACAAAGTCACTGTTTCATATGGAAGTTTTCTGGCTCCCACTTATGATCACAGACCAAGGCATAGTGTGGCACATACGTGAAGCAGTGCTTAATAAATGGGCCGGTACACTCAGTATTGCTGCAGACTCCCAGTGTGTGCTAGAAAGGGTTTGCCAGAGCCTACGTCTGCACCTTTTGTCAGATGCAGATACTAAGGCCATGTCTGCACTTCGGTGCCAATATGGCAAGTTTCCCAGGTTTCAAATTTAGAAACAGATTCCACAAACTAGAGATGGTGATATCATTTTCACAATTACGTGTGATTGTTTCTCCCACACTATCAGTATTTAGGGCCAGATGCTTAAAGGTACTTAGGCTAACGTAGAGGTACTTGGGGAAGATTATAATTCTTTACTAGTACTTCCCAATCTGGTTTGTACATGGTGCAGCTATGGATTCCTTCCTCCCCAATCCCTCCAACTGCCTTCATTAGTAAAGCTGTATCCAGCCACATTTGGTGCTCAGGTTGGTTGGAGATCTTTGAATTCTGGTTGAATCTTTTAAATCTAGCCCCATTCCCAGTCTTTCAGGATTAAGTGTTATTCAGCTATTCTTCCTCTCTCTCTCCTGTTTTTCACTAAACCATATTGTCAATACAAGCATCATGTTAACTCTGCTCCGAGCAACAACTACAAGAATTGACTACAGCAGCCTGGCTACTCAGCTCCAGCAAGCAGTCCTTGGAGCCATGTGGGTGCTTAGTACCAGTGCTCTATTGGCTGTTTACCAGTACAGATATGTGTACAGGCTTGATTTTATTTGCTTTTTATTGGCTTTTTCAATCCCACAGTTTTTCTCAGCATAAATTATAAACTTCTGTGTCACAAAACCAGTAGGTGTTTGAATGAACTTGTAGCCTTCACAGCTTTAAAGGAAGCAGGAGTGTATGGTTGGCAAAGGTATTTTAGAAAAAGCTACATGCTTTTCTTGGTCAGTGCCCAACATAAAAGAAATTTTCATTAAATTGAACCTAAATGACAGTAAAAAAAAAAAGGTTCAGTAATTTGTCAGTACTGTAAATTATACATTTTTTGATACTCAATTCCTGAATATTCAGACAGTTCAAGTGATGGAGCAAATATTGTGAAAAATATAATTAATGTAGGTCCTATTCACTCTGCTGCAAATTCATTCTTTTATGATGCTTCTTTTTCTTATTTCTCTACCTGTGAACAATTATTATTCCTTAACATCTTCAGCACATCCTTGTACTCACTTTCACTGAGATGCATTTCAGAGTTGGCTTTTTTTTTTTAACAGGATAGTTTCCTTGTATGTTTTCTTTTGTCTGTCTGAGTTTTGAGTAAATATTGCAGTGTACTTCTATCTGTAACAATGCTATCTAGAATCCAGGAGATGGCAGTAGTTGCCAATAATTCAGTTGCAAAAGCAGCCTATTTACAAAAGCAGAAAAATAAAGCGATTACAGAGGAAAGCCAAACTATATCTACATGTGTGTAAAATATTACAACATATTAAACGATTAGTATTATTTATTAAGTTTTGTGTTCTAAAAATGGACTGTTAAATAGAACTTGCAGATGCATATGTTAAACAATTTTCCCTAACACTGAATTTCTTTTTTTTAAATGCAGCTATTAATATTAGCCAACCTAGTTTCAGTGGCACAGATGTCTTCGGCTATACCTCATTCCTAGCTTATTCTACAATCCCAAATATCACCTTCTACTATGAATTCCGCTTGAAATTTCAGTTGGCAAACCACCACTCAGCTTTACAAGATAACCTGATTTTTTTCACTGGACAGAAAGGCCAAGGTAAGCTTTACTTTTATTACCTATCCCTACAGGCTTACAAATACTCATTAAACAAATAGGATAAAAAAATATACACAGCTTTTTTGTGATTCTTTTTAGGATATAATTTTATTAGAAGGAAAATATTCTCTTCAATACTTCATTGTTTTGTAAAAACACAGTAAATAATCAGATTATATAAATGTTTCTTTCCATTAAGAACTATAACTACTTCCAGTAATTAAAGGCAACATTTAGCCTGACGCTTGAGGTAGCATATTTCTGAACAAAATAAATGGAAACCAGAAGATTAAGGTTCTCTTTTCAGTCGTAAACATAAATTTCATTATTGATTATATTTATTTGGTGCCCGCTTTTGAGAGATGCTGCCCCAAATCTTTCACTGATACTTTATTGGAAAATCAATCTATTTATCCAGTGTGCCACAGCCACCCTGCCATTTCTCCCTCCTGCATCCACAAACAACCTGCCGCAGGAGCAGCTATGAATTCCTGCTGTTGTCACAGGACTCTCAACCATCCAACCCTGAAATCCAACCCTGTGGCAGCCAGAACTGGACTTTGTGTTACTTATGTAAAAGATGAGACCCTAGCCCCTGGATCACTCGATGCAAGTTAACCCAAGCTACCTATGAATAAGTAGTGCTACAATCTGTACAGCAAAGTATTCACATCGGTCTGATTAACACAGCTGAGAAGCAGGTTGTATAAATCTACTTACAATTTTTATACTAAGATTTTAGCGTTACTTTAGGTATCTTCACAGCACCCCACTGTGGCAGGCTGACATGGCCTCAGCATTGAAATGGGGTAAAACGGTAATACTACTTGTGCTCTGTCCATCTTAGCATTACTGTCAGCACAGCACCTGTAATACTGATGAAAACTGAGAAAAAAATAATGAAAAGTTAATGCAGACTTAAAGCAGTCAGGGTAGGAATGACTTTCTACTTAATAGATCATAGGAAACATATTGATTATTTTTACCTTAATTGGTTCTGCAGCTGGAGCATGAGCTAACTTTTGGGTTTGCAGCTGTCCTGTGGGACTGTTGAAGCCTAGGAGGGAGGTTTGGTGTTGTTTCTTTAGGTCTAAACCCATGACAGTAGAAGAGTGATTTAGGTACGTAAATATAAGTCTCCACTGCCACAGTAGATGCTTTACCATATCAACAACACCACATGAGTTTGGCAGATATGGCCTACGACTTATGGGAACCCTACACTTACGCTGAACAGCATCAGAAAATTAATACTTCAGGAAGGTGAAAGCAGGGGGAAATTATTATTAGCAGTTTTAAGATACTGACATCCCAAACTACATTATTAAAAATCAATTTTGGGGAGGCTTTACGCAGTTACGTATACAATGCACAAAATAACTGCAGTAAATCACATCAGTAGGATACAAGGTATCCTCTATTTGCTGTGTTAATACGTTTGATATTTTCTTAGGTCTTGGTTTCTGTTAAATTTCTTTACTTAAGTTCCTGTACACTCTGGGGCTTCTTCCCCTTTTTCCCTTTGGTAGACTTCTGAGAGTCAAACTGTTAGTCTTATTGCAATGCAAACTAAAACATGTTAGCTCAGAATGGCTTGGCAGTTTACATATCTGTCATATAATTAAGTCTGTTACTTTTCATTTGCAAAGATCCTGTCAAATTTAGCTAGTGCATCTCAGCTGATCAACTGTACTTCAATGTGCCATGATACCCTGGTACAGCACACAGACAAACAGCCACAAACTGATTTACTTAATTTATCAAGTTGATTATCCAAATTAGCCTAACACAAATAAGTATTAAGGCACTGTGAATGTATTTAAACTCAGACCCTTGCTCTGCCTCTTTGTGTGAATCAGACTTTGCTAAGTTGTTTCCCAAACTTCAGCAAAATATGGGCAGGCCTGGGTGATCCTGCTAACTGAACTGTATTCAACACTACTTTAACTGCATCCAGGACCAACACCACTCGTGCCTCATTTTACTCCCACAACAGTCACCATTCACTCTCAGGCAGCTTCTCCTTTCACTTGTTATCACAGTTCACTCCCAGGCAGTTTTTCCTTTCACTAATTATTTATTTTTGGGTAGCCAAGTAGAAGGTGCATGGAGTTGCCCTTACCTAAAACATTTCCATCTAGTCACTCAGAAAGCAGCTTTCAGAATCCAGTGTCCCCATCATTAAATCTTTATAACAACAGTAGATAGTTCTTTAGTAATATAAACACAAATGAATCATTCTTTTCAATGACAAGAATGAACCACCACATTCAGACGCGTTCCTGCAACCTTGGGAACTGAATTTCAAACTGTCAGTACAGAAATTTTAGGAAATGTAACCAAGAAAAATTATACCGATATGTCTACTCTTTTTACTCAAGATAGAAAAAAATGCAATTATGAAATGTAGAGCATCAATGGTGCAAAATAACCTGATTTTTTTTTCAGTTACAATAATCAAAAGAGAATAAAACAAAAATTCTTAAAAATAAAACAGAACATTGCACTAAAGTCTATCTCAAAAAGGCCTCCCTGCAGTGTGTACCCTGTAATGTCAAAGTCCTCGTGAAGTGTAGATCTTGCAAAAATATTTAGTTGAACTGAGTAAAAAAAAATCTTACTGGTGTCATTTTCATTAACCAGAATACTAGCATTCTGAAAAACCTGGCTTTTTATTATTTTTCATATAGGGTTTTTTTTTTTCATGAAAGCTGCCATAAGGTAGTAACGTGTTTCTGCAGTCAAATGATGGGCAGCAGAGCACCAGCTCTCGGCAAGGCTGAGAAACAATGAGATGCCTGGTAAACTGCTGTGTAGCATTTTTTTCTTATTTTCTTCCTAGTTTAAATAGCTGGGGTAACTGAGTAACCCTTGTTTGAACTACTAGAAAGCAGTATGTCTTACCAAGTGAACTTTGCTTATTTCACCGAGAGGAGATGCTGTTGTTCTAACAATTTACTTTTAAGTATCGAGCAATAACACTGTCACCCTGAGGAGAGTGAGGTATTTTGCAGCCTGTGATCTTGCTCTAAGGAAGTATTTTTAATATTCTGTTTACATTTTCCTCTTTCTCCATTTCAATCCATTTCTCATAGTTAGGATTCTCTTGCAGTATCTTACCTGGTTCACCTCCACTGTCATCTCTGCCTAAAGCACGGACACTGGTGTCATGGTTAACCTCTTGTGAGGTGCTATGAAATGTTGTCTAACGCAAAGATGTATAACATCTTCTTCCTCTTACCCCCATAAAGCTTATGAATCAAAAGTCACCCTTATTCTAGTATCTCATTTAACTCAAAACCAACCCTCTCACAGCAGTCAGACTAACAGTACTCTCAACTTCCCCCAACCACAGTGGACACATTCTCTTTAAGTCTCGGGGCTATGGCTGACCCCTGGCTTGGGTTGGAATACTTGAAAAACATCTCCTTTTCCCACAGGCCAGTACAAAAGTTGCCACTGTCTGTATGTGTACTGGGTGCAGGTGCCCAGGCACTGGCAGGGGGGCTGCAGGGCAGCTTCTGTGAGGCCTGTTGCTCCCCTTACCTCGCAGCAGCGGGTGCCGTCAAATTTTGAGGCTATTCAAGTACCTACCATGAAAGCTGAAAGCATGCTGGAACAGAATTAAGTCATGGGCTATTCTCACATGCCACTTGGAATTTCAATTTACTTTTTTTAAGACATTTTGGAGAAAGTTGGGAATTTGTTCATGTTGCAGGGTAGGGGAACACCACCAAGGCTCAACAGGTTTTGTGGATGTCACTTACCTACTCTAGTGTGAAAAAGAACTTCCTTCAAAAAGCCTATAAATGCATTCAAAATCTCTGCAGTTTCTATTTTAAATCCACAATAATATTGGAAATACTATAACAAGTTAAACAGGAAATAATAAAAACATATAGAAAACTTAAAACTTTGCTGGCTAAAATTTTCCTAAACTGATATATTTTCAGTCGATTTGGAGAATATATTACGCATCAGTAAATCCTGGAATAAGTAGTTATTCTACTTTTGTCTTTTCAGGTCTGAATGGAGATGATTTCTTGGAGTTAGGCCTCCGTAATGGCAGAGTAGTATATAGCTACAATCTAGGTTCTGGCACAGGAACAATCATTAGTAAACCACTTGATCTGACACTCAGTATTCATGTCATCCATCTTGGCAGATATCTCCAAAAAGGCTGGCTGAAGGTAAGAAAGTATTTCCTTTAGAAGGGCACCTTTTAGATGAAAGTGTTCTTTTTTTCACATTCTATATGGAAAGTTTAAAAATTACTTTTGTGTTTCCCTGTGAAGTTTGGAGGTCTGTCTTCATTAGGTGTTCCTAAATAAGGTAAATTCCTTTGCTGTAACAGACATAAATGTTTCATTGAAAGGTGGATGATCAGAAGAATAAAACTGTCACTTCTCCTGGGAGACTGGTTGGACTCAATGTCTTCAGTCAGTTTTATTTAGGAGGCTATCGCGAATATACTCCAGAACTCCTACCAAAGGGATCCAGATTTAAGAACAGCTTTCAAGGTAAAGATTGTACTGTTTTCAGTTCCTTTTAAAATATGCATTAGATTGTTTCAGTTGTCTATGAAATAAAGATCTAAAATCTTTCTCTTATAAGGAAACAAACTAGGATCTCCTTCACTGAGATTTCTGTGGCTTTTTCATTATTTCACTATGATAGCTAAGAAACATGATGCAAAGAGAGGTTTCGCTAAGTATTTTTAATACTTTCTGATTCTGATAAAAACAGAAGTTTGCCATGGTATAATTTCTGTTTATCTATCCCTGTTCTACAGCAACGCTCCAAAAGGACTTCCTTTCTCTGTGGAAAGTAGTTTAGATTCTTCTCCCAGCTAGCCATGACCATTGTCACTGGCAGTGCTGGTTTCAGTAACACTCTTCATGCTGAAAGCTTCTTTCTGATAGGACATCATGAAAGCAATTCCTGTTAGGAATATTTCAGCTATTTTTCTAACAGATAATAATTCCTACCTCAAAACTGATATTTGAAGCTCTGTAGAAATCTTAATTCAACTCCTACCAGATCAGGAATGAAGCAAAGTATTTGTTCATATCACTTCTTTATTTCAGTCCTTATTTCCATTGAAATAATGTGCTCAATATTTGTGAGGTAAACTTCAATTTATTTTAAGCACCGGACAGCCTTTCAAATTAAATAAAAACATTTTGCCTTAGCAGAGAAAAGTTTGAGTTCTCAGTTATAAAATCAGGGGCACATTATGAAAGGCAAGCGTAGCAATAAAATTCACTTTCGTACACAACTACACTCCGTAGTAGTCTCCATCTTTTCGGGAAGTATGGATTGAATAGTTATATTTTTCATAGCTTCTTAACAACTTGCAAATTGGCATATCATAAAACATAATGTCCATGCAAGTATTTTAATAGTGTCAATATTTGTGTAGTACTTCTGTACTTGCAGTACTGCAAACTTTTTGCCAGTTTTACAGGTTCTTCATGTTGCAACTGTATTGCAATGGCCAAATTTCTACAAATGCAGGATGAATATTCTTCAAAAATAAAAAAAATACTTCAAAGTTCATGTACTGTTAGTTACCATACTATTTATTGATTTTTCTTACTGTTTAAGAAGTCTCTAACTCAAAATTTTGTCAAACGTAGCACATAAACAGTTTTCTCTTTGTCCCTATCATTCACAGTATTGAGTCTACTACATTTGCTATTTCATTCCACGCTCCATTTCCCAGCAGCAGCTTGTCTCTGTTCTCCAGACTATATTGACTTTCAAGGAACTAAGCTTCCCTATGACCAATTTCAGATGACATTTTCTTATGTAGTCAGCATCTCGTTTGTTCTTCTAGCTCAGAAATCTCCCCAGTTTCAGCTCTTGGGATCATCAGGATCACAAATAAACCTCTATAGCCCTTGTCCAGAGTAGGAACTGCAATACCACTAACAAAAAAGAAAATTTTGAACCACTTTACTTCAACCAATCTGCAGCTATAGGGAGCCCACAGAAAAACTCTGGAAGTGACAGTCAAGATAAATTTACCTAGCACATAGTTGATTAAACCACTCAGACTTTTGGAAAGCTGCTGTTGGCTGCTTTTAAAGACATGATTTATTAAAACCATTTTGCTTCTAATACCAGAGTGTACCTCTCCTTTTGTAAGCAATCATTGGATCAAGAAACACTGAGGTCAGCCTTGCTGCTGCAGACTGTCCCCAGTGTCAGTGTGCAATCATTTAGGATTTTTACTCTGTATAGAGCTACTGTTTCAGACCATTTTCTCCCTTACCCGCATGCCTTTAGCAGTTATTGTTCAAGTAATTTCCACGGAGGAGAAGGAAACTGAAAAGAAATGTCTGTAGTAAACTCTAATTTAATAATCAAAAGATTGGGAATTTTAAGCTTAGGAAATTTGGGGATCAGCACCTACAGATTCTTTTGATAGGCTGAAGTATGTTTGATAGTACTTTGAGCAATTTAGAAAACTTTCTTCAGCCCCTGTGAGAAGCTGAAGAAACTAGTAAAGGTAGAGCTCAAATGAAGCAGCCAAGTTCATGTGGAGTTTGAGGTTCTCTGACCTTTGAGCTTCGTCTGAATTTGTAGCTCCTTGTGGGCTTAGAGGAGCCTTTTGTAAATGGGAACATCATAGGATAGTTTACTTCAGTGTCCAGCTTCTCTTCATTGTCCTATAACAGTATAATTAAGGGACTTTTGAGAGTTTTGAGGTCTGTAGCAGAGCATACTGCAGCTGCTCTAAAAAATCAGTGTGGATTTTAGGTAGCTGTGAATCTTGTGGCCGAAGAGACTCAGCCTGCTCATTATGGACAATCTGAAATGGAGTATAAAACCAACTGCCTCATGTTCAGGTCTGCGCAACTCAACACTAAGACTCACCTACACAAAACAAAATAAAGAATTATTTGGAAAAAGTCAGAAGTAACAGCTGCATTTCCAGACCTCATGTCTCTGAGACAGGCAGAGAGAAAGTTCTGATGTTTTGTGCTCTGTGCTTCCATGATGGCAGGATGCAGGCTCTAGCCATAGAAGCAATTGATGAAGGGCCAGGGCTTGCATCTAGAAATAAGTGAAGAGCAGAGAGGGAGGAGCAACTGTTCCTGTGGTCCTGTTCATAAATAGGATGAAATATAACTATAGAAGCAATCTGTTGTTTGACAGCTAATAGCATTAAATGAGGGAGTAAAAAGGCAAAAGAATCTCTTACCATCAAGCTGAACTGTTGAGGAACCTCTTTCACACTGAAAGAGCCACTTCTTCACACAAATGATTTTTCAAAGAAGTAAATAAAATTCCAGCTACTGCAGACACTTTTTAAAATAAAGTAAACCCAGAACTCAGCTGAGTTCCAAATTTATACAAATATAACTTTGTGGTCAAAGTTTATGTTCATAATAAGCTATAATATATTGCAAGCTTGCCAGGGCAAAGACTACTTTTCTTTGTGTTCCTGCATCACAGATGTCACAGAAGGAAAGTGATTTCTGAAGTAGTTTTTAATCAGTGTTGCTTCTTGCATCGCAGTTTGGTAAGATTTATACAGGCCCTCTGGGTGTTTGGGTCATAGCTCAGAGCAGCACTAGGTAGTCATTGTCGGGACCATCTTCTCTTTTAGACTAACACCCCACTACTCACAAGCAGTCAAGAAAAACAGGGGAAAAGCAAAGCACTTTAGGACAGGTAGAATTTTAGAAATGTGTAAATTCAATACTGCATTCAGAAAGACCACAGTTTTTATATGTATCTATTTTTGTCAGTTATCTTGCTGCATTTTTAGTACATCCTCTTGAAAATGCCTGTTTTGTGTATTTTTTAGTCAAGTTAGTATGAAGTGCTTACAAGCAGGTAAGGGAGACTAGTGAGAAATTTTTGAAAAAATTCTTTGTATGATAGGGATATATCTGAAAAAAAAAGTAAAGATGAGTAATGAAGTCATATTTTTAATTATAATCTCTGAAGTTTCCTTAATTTATTGTGGGTGGCTCTTTGGTGGTTTGGGAACTCTGCTTGACTGGGGTGACAGCTATAAATTAAGTTGAGAGTAAAAAAAAGTCATTGACAGAAAGCTCAAAGTATGGTCTAAGGAGTCACTAGAAAAAAGATTATAAACAAAAAGGTAGCAAATCCTCTGTCTTGTTATATCTGTTTTCAACTTACTTGCGTCAAACTCTGATCTTCAGGATCAAACTAATTTTAACTCACAAATTTAGAAACTTCTTTTGAGTTCGTTTTGCAAATTTGGCTGTGTCAGAAAACCTCTCCACTATTCAGAATAGTTGGCAGTCTCTCATTAAGAGGCCCATAACTGGGGAATTCAGGTCAGAAAGAAAACACATTCATCAGCTCAGCCCTCTGCAGAAGGCTGTATAGTGCTTGCTACAACAGGCTCAAATTGTTGCCGAGTCCTTCATCTGCATCCCACTGACTAAGAATTAGAAGAAATGAGAAAATTAAATGAAAAATTCAGTTGAATTCATAAAGCTGGTCCAAAAAACTCTCGTACCTACTATATGCTTTGTTTACAAGTGCTCAAGAACTGTTTCTACCCTAGATGTTCTGCTGGTACAGTTAAACTAGTCATCAACACAAATGCCAGTTTATTTTCCGTCATGACCTTACCAGTTCTTGAGTACTCACTGTGCTTTCAATTGTTTATACAGAGCTCTGGGCTGCTTTTTCTTAGCACTCCAGCAAGACTCAGGAGAACAGAACATGCTTTATCTGCTACTGATGAACAGATGAAACATTAGTTAGGATTTACGGAGCACACCGTGGCCTAAAACTAACACTGTTAAAATCAAAGAAGCGATAATATGAAGATTGCAAATATTCATCAAACTAGGTTATTTTTAATATTAATATAATTGGGTTTTACCAGTTATGTGTCAATATAAACAGAACTACAAACTCTGTGTAATATAGAAAAAGCCTGCCTAAGAAAGCTACTTTTCTAACACTGTTCGAACTATAGTTAAAATAGCTGTCTTCCTATAAATATTACTTATATTTTGTTCAAAATAAAAAAGGGATTATTAAAAAAAAAATCACAATTGGACATTCATCATATCTGTCAGGTGCCAGTCTTTTTTCTTTTGTGATTTCGGTGAAGCATACAAAAATTCATATTAAGTGATTTTTTTTTAAAAAGTGTGATGATTATTTTTAATCTCCATAGCATATCCTTTCCCTGCTTTTAATATTAATCAGAAAGCCTCTGTCATGCACTGCTGAATACCTACTATTCTCATGATTTCAGGCACTATGGGAATTCACCTTACCTCAACTAAATTGCATAAATTAGGTTTAGAAAGATATAAGCATTTCCAAATACATTACTGTACTGGTTTAACTAAAGTGGTTTAAAACCTCATTTTTAGTTTAAAATTATATTTATGTATAGATCTGGACGACATTTCAAAAGTGCTTAAGGCTACCTTTAAATGTGATCCTAAGTCACCTGGATGTTCAGGTGTATCTTGAAAAGTTACTTAGGGTTTGATCCAAAAAGATACAATGTATGGCATAATCTTCAGCTTTGTGGTACATAAATAAGCATGTGGATCTGGAAATGTGACTAAGAAATACTGATGAATTAAGTTAGACCCGGAAGGCTAACCATCCTGTGTGGTCACTAGGAAGAGCAAAGGGGCAATCCCCAGGAAGCCCACAGGCTAAGCAGAAGCTGCCTGGAGGTAGTGAGTAGGGAGTGTCTCTGCTTCACTCGGAAGTTTTGGCTCTTCTTTGCACTTGGGATACCAATGTATTAGCAATTTAAAAGAACGTCAGGGCATAGATCCAGGCACTGGCACTCAATCTTGTCTACAAATAAATTCTTACAATGGTCCCTGACAAATATTTAGTCTCTGAAAACTATCATTTTTCCAAACAATTCTTTGGTGTATTTAGGGACTTAGCATAATCTAGGGACCATTTTCCATCAGTAGTCTGAATGCAGCTTGTTCTGGAAAGTAATAAAAAATTGTTAATGTAATCATGACTACTCTAGGTCATTTGCCTGCAGGACCAAGTAACAAGCCATGGAATTTTTTACCTTACTAGTATACACTAGTATATAAACTTCTGAATTATTTTCTGAGATTAAGGGCCTAAATGAGCAGCATACACATACTTTAAAATATGATCATGTGTGACATGCTCTGTATGTACCAGGGACTGAAGCATTCACTTAAGAAGGGGAGATTCTGGATCCTTCCCTGAAGGGGCCCTTTTCAGCCTAAGGAAATTCAAGTCCACATTCCCTGTCTGCAGTATATTAGTCAGTGTTCTCTAGACTCTGACATATTTTACATTAAACAGACTTCTTGGTCTCTGTTCTTCTTTTTTTCTGTTTTTTGTTTGTTTGGTTGGTTGGTTGGGGTTTTTTTTGACTGCTTTTATCTGATATAGATGTATTCCTGTAAAAGCATGTGTGTGTAAACACAAAATTGCACCTAGTCACACCTTAGTCACTGACTTCATATTCTGTCTATTCCTTGAGAAATTACTTCTGTTGGTTTACCTATCATTAAATGAAGGAACTTACAATCATCCACTCATTTGCCTGAACCAATAGTAGCCAGCATACCTTTAGTTCATGTAAATGGTGTGATTTCCCAGCCACTGAAGATGTTCTGGTGGAACCCATTCATTGAGGGTTGACACTGTCCTGTTTGGTTTGTTTTGACTTTCTGTTTCTGTTTTAAACCCCATTTATTTTTTCTTTCTACTGTTGAGGTTGCATTTTTGATGTTCAAGTTCGCACCAGCGTGAATCAAGAGTTTAAATCACCAGGGACTCCAGAAGGTCACCCCAATTCTGGTCGAAGTGTTGGACAATGTAAAGATTCCCCGTGCAGTTTAATAAAATGCAGAAATGGTGGGAAGTGCATAGAAGGTGGCTCTACTGTTTAGTAAGTATAATTTTTTTTTGTAGACTACAGCATAGACTGATCTCTAGACTAATAACTATGGTAATTTAGTGTCTTGATAACAGAAGTATCCAGGAACCTATCATCTTATTAGAAAGAAAGAAAACTGCTGAAGGGTTCATTCAGTTACACAGCGAATTTTAATCTTATATTAATAAAATCAGAACTAAAATATTAAAATTATGTTATAACACTTCCTGAGGAACTTTTTAAAGAAATTCCATGGACTGGTTCTGCTCCACTGAAGTCACTGGCATCCAGACTTACTACAAAATGCATGGGAAGAACTAGATGTTTAGGAAAGACTTTTTTTTAAGACTAAGTGAGCAGCCTAGCTAGCAGAGAACGAATACCAAAGGGGAGAGCTTGTCTGCCTCAATGTCTGAACATGGCTGATGGGGCAAAAATAGGTGACTACTGTTTCCTGGAAATGAGTATTTTCATCTAAGAACCCTTTTCTGGAGTAAACCACTGACTACCCAATGTCAGAAAGTTCTGAGCCAGTTTAAATCCTTAGGAGCTCCCTTACCTAACACCTGTGCATCCTTCTTTCCTGCTCAGGCTCTCCCTGATACACACAGTTCTCTTTGCCTCCAGTTGTGATTTCTGTGGATACTTTCCTGACTCAAATGGTCACTCTTCATGCCATTACCAAGTTGCCTTCATTCACTGTTGCCTTTCCAGATCTGCTTGCTGGCCTGCTCATGTAATAGCTTTTTAATCCATTTCAAACTAAACAAGGTATGTTAGTAAGGGTCTCACATTCAAATTGTTTGAACTATGTCAGTTCATATAAGCTGTTCATCTGGCTGATCCATGGGATAATAAGTGATGGCAAGGGCAGCTGGCCCAGAAGACGAGTCTATGGTCTTTACTTACTTTATCAGTAAGCGTAGATGGATCTTAGTGTGCAGACTGTAAGGACACAAGAATTGTGTCTTGATTTGTAATCTTGATTACAAATCCAAACAAATACATTTGCAGTTCCAAACTGCTGTTTTGTGCTATTGTAATAAATCTTGTTTTCAAATACCTTNCAGCTGTAAAACTTTTGCTGCAGAATGCTTTTGGTTTTAAAAGTATCTGTCAAGATTGATTATACTAGCTTCCCCTCATGTGCTTCAGCATGTGTTCATTTATTTACATGTACTTGCATATTTTTTTAAAAAAGACAAAAGTGCTGATTTAAAACATCTGAAGACACTGACTGAAAACACTGTGGACAGTAAGACAAATAAGAAGAAAAAGACAGGCTTTGCACTGTGGAGCCTCTGCGTATGATTCTTCTTCAAAGACCTGTCCTGTGTGTTACAAAGAAAAGAGTTTGGATATATCTAAAGCTAAAAACAATCTATTAACTGTGTGTTGGAGAGAGAATTATATGGTAATTGCTTTTGCTGCCCCTGAGACAAATCTTCATCTGTAAGAAAACCTGTACAAAACCAGTGCTTCTAGAGCTAATAGGCTGTACTAAAATTTGGAAAATTCACCCCTGAGATGCAGCATGCAGTTCCCTCCCCATTTTCCTTACGAGCATATTTATATTCTCTTAAATACAGTAATGAAGGAAATGCTTTAAAAGACATAATTTGGGATTGCTTCCCAATTGTTGTGCTGCGGTATGTTCCAACTATTGCACTTTGCAGGACCCTTCCAGAACTCTTAAACTTTTGACATTCAGAGTGTTTGATTTTTCTGAGGAACAAGAAAGGAGAATCATAGAATCATAGAATCATTAAGGCTGGAAAAGACCTCTGAGATCATCTAGTCCAACTGTCAACCTACCTGAAGAGAATGGCATTCTTTTCAGTTATGAGCATATTAGAGGAGATACAAAAACAAAACTGCAAGAAAAAAAAAATATCAGAAATGTGGGCTGAAGCATGCAACTGCCATCTGCCCATCTACACCACCCTGAATCCTTGCTTCAGCAACTTTCCCAGCAGTGCTAAATCATCTTCATGTCTGTAAGTTCCACAGAGCCACCACCAGCAAGATCTAGAGAACATTTGGAAAGCAGGTGGCAGACTAGAGTAGCTGGTGACATAGCTACATTGGAAGTTTGATATTATAGGCAAAGTTATTTTTTGTCATTGTAGTTTCATAATTTATATTACAGATTTGCTTAGGGACTGTTATAAAACTGAGGGGGGTAATTTTTTTTTTCTGGGTT
>VZTL01024669.1:35581-57255 GCA_013400535.1 Scopus umbretta | reverse complement strand
CTATGATTCTATGAAATAGGACACTACCCCTTCCCTGTAAAGCATGGAAACCCTTACCTGCAGCAAATTTTCCACTCAGGCCTAAGCCTGCACATGTTCCCTGCTTGTTTATGACTGCAGTCAGTCCCTTCATCTCCACCCCATACTGAGGTGTCCTCTTGAGAAAAAGGACAGCTCAGCAGTTTAAGTCCTCACTGGTGAATAGAAATTTTGCTGTTCCTTGTTAAGGTTTGTTGTACATGAGGAATAAATTCTCTTGCCTGTAATATTCTGACAATGAGTACTTTTTGGAGGTTGATTAAATGGTTCAGCTTTACTCAGTCTGTTAATCTCAGCAGCCATTTATTGCTTCGTATACCACAGTGCGTCGGGGATTATCCCTTAAGCACTGTGTGTAGAAAGCATGTAGCAGTAAGATACAAATCTTGTGTCTTGGAAATGCTTCTCTGGAAATGAAGAAAAGGAGCTGTCAGTAAAAGCCAGGATAGGTTATATTGGCACTGGATGCCTCAACATTTTGTCATCAGTACTGCAAGTTCCCATCTCCTACCTCAGCTAAGTGATACTAAGTCAGAATCTGCGGTGTAACCTCGTGTACCACTGCTGATACACCCTTACTTGTCTGTTAATTCCCAATGATACCTGCATCAGTGGAAAGGCGACTTAAAACACTGCAAACTCCTTAGAACAATATGAGCAATTGCTGCTGTATATTGGCTGGAACATTCAGCCTCTTAATCCAGTGAACTGTTACCACCACCTGCATATGTTGCAGGTATTATTATTCTGCATACTAAGCATATATGTAAAGGTAGTATGTGCATCATAGTGGACTAAGCAAACATATATCAACTATAGCACTGAGGCTACCAACAAAAATAAACGAAGGCCTAAGAATTCTCTTCATCCTGAGTCTTTGACCTCTTTTTTTTTCTTTTTCTTGCAAAAAAAAATGATGCTTAGCTAACAGTTCTAGCGTCAGTGGAACTATGCCAGCTCACAGCAGCAAAGCGTTGGACTCTGCTGCTCAGCCACTGTTACTGACTTTGACAAATCATCTCAGGACTGTCACCGTTTAAATCCTTTACTTGGTTGGTTGCTTAATAGTGGATTGTGCTTCATTTCAATAATGTAAAAACAAATACGCACATGCATCGGAATGAATTCCCTCTGCACTGAGTTTACAGTATAGTTAACCACATTGTGTTTACCTTTCTAGTTATTTGGATGGGTTTGTAGAGTACTTGTTTTAGAGAGCTTGATAGCCAACGAGCACAGGCACATGCACAGAGAGAGAAAAGACAATGTGACCAGTCTTAAGATGCTCCTTGCTTTCTGGCTTCTGTTTACCCTGCTCTAACATGCCAGCATTTAGATGTGTCTGTCTATTTATGTTCATCTGTTCTCCATTTGTGCACCCCTAAATTCTTGAATCATTGCCTTGCTAGTTGACCAGACTGTTTTGCCTACCCTACCTCTACCTTTGGCACTTCAAGGAGACTGTGGTGCCTTCCAAGAGCACATACAGGAATTCTCTGTCTCCCAGAATGGTGACCCACTTTCCTCTCGCACCAACCTGGGCACTCAGCCCTGCATCTCTGCTACCTGAGCATTCAGGTCACCAACAGCCCAGCTGAGAGTTTTGTTCCTCCCCGGCTCCTTGCCAACCTCTTGTTACTCCGAGTCTTCAGAATTCTTCTTGACTGCAGTCAAGAAAATCTCCTGCTTGCGCTTGTTTCCCTGACCAAATAAGCCCCAAATACATATCCCATCACATATGCATTTACCACTCAGCTGTTTTCTCTTTTTCAACAGTGGAGGCTAACCTTGATCTCTGTCCCCCATGCCAATTATTATGGTTCTCATCATATCAAATTATTTTCAAAGTTCCTTAACTAAAAATTAAGTTTGTCAAGAATGCAAAAATGCTTATCCCATGTATGATTTGATGAGGAGGGTATTAATACCAAAAATTAGTGCTGGCTTCTTATTTCATCACGTTAATTTTGAGTAATGTTTTGGAAGCAATTTTTTAGCAACAGAAACCAGTCTTCCATTTTAGCATCATTCATTTTCTTTCTTTTGCATCTACTAGTTCAGTGATGACAAAAGGTCAAAGTGAATTTTTTTTTAGTAGCTTTCTTTCTTGTACCAAGTTTATGATTTTATTTGGTTTTAAATTGTTTTGTTCTTTTATTTGAGAACAGCCAAAATGATTTTTTTCTTCCTTTTCCCTTTTTAGATGAGCAGGAATCTTAAGTGGCTGCTGGTGGTTTTTGCAGTAGCCAAGCCTTCACCAGTGTATTTTAGAGTTTTGTGTGGTGGTCACATCAAAAATAGAAGCAAGGAATACACTGGACCAGTGCAAATCACAAACCTCTCATGATCATGCCCAAGAGCAAAACAGCCAGAGAGATGCACCAAAGAGCAAGTGCTGCAGTGAAGTTCCTCACAGTAAAGTAGGGTCACCTTTTCCTTGTTCCTATACCAGTGACCCAGCATGCATCTCGGCAGTTTCATGGATCAGAGAAGAGTCTCTGTGTTAAGAAACCTCAGAGAGAATCTGGAGAAAGACAAGGTCTCCAAAATTTCCAAAGATTTTGAGCAGCACCGTAATTAATTTTAAAAATATGGGATGAAAAAAACAAACGGAAAACCCCTGCCTAGACTCAAACCCATGAACCAGCCGTTTTGGTTTTGCCAGCACCTGTAACATCCCTTAGAGGCATCAGGCTGAACCATCACACAAGTGGAAGTAAAACAGGTAAGAGCAAAGAAAGGAGGAGTATACAGAAGTGCTAGAAAAAGAAAGAGGGTTTCGGTCTGACCTGGCAGCTGCCAGAAAACAGCCTCAAGATAACAGAGCACAATCTGGCCAGAACACAGAGGGCAGCTAGTGGCTATGGAGATAGCGTGGCAGCACAGGGGCATTACCAATAGGTCATTATTACTACCGTAAAGAATAGCCTGCCAAAGCTGCCAACGCTTTGCCTTCCCTTACCTCTGGCATCTCAAAACTTTTGAGATATATCACAAAACTTTGCAAGCCCAGATCCTACCGGTGCCTAGTACTTCTTCTACCAGGAAAAGGCACTTGCCTACGCCAGCCACAACATAGCTCAGTCTGACAGAGACCAAACTGCTCCCAAAGATGCTATGAATCTGATACAGACCCTCAATATGTGGGTGATCACCAATAAGAAAGACTGTTCATCAACACCCTAAGCCTTCCCACAGAAAGTTCTTATATTAAATTTAACTCATCCTTAACTACAACACTATATTCCTACCACTTACCCCCTTTGTTTCCGTCTTTTCATAGTTCAAAATGGTCTTAAAAACATGTGTATGTACCTTTGGAGATATTTGTTTTGATGCACATCAAGGACAGCAGAGTTTTATTTTATTTACTTAGGGAAGCTACATTTTGTGTACTGATTAAGCATCTTCTACTTTTTTCTCATCAGCTGTTTCTAAAATTCACATCAAATTCATATAGATAATGAAGCTGCTAATTCTGAAAAGTGAAGCATTCGCACTGAGTACACAGTCTGAAATAAAAGAGTAAAATCTTACTGAGGGAAAAAAATCTGGACAATACACAGAAAACCTTTCTGGGCCTGTCAGTGAAGGCTCTCACATCCACCTGTGCTACAGGTAAACAACAATCAACATTCATGAAAGCACATGCAAGCTGCAAAATGGTCCCTCCGATCCATCACGCAGAGCCCCTCACACCTGGTGGATTGGCGTGCGCTATTCCATTTTAACACTCCTGTGGACACACAGAGCACACAACAGGAATGCTTCACAACTTAAAATTTCCAAGCAGTATTTCAAAACCAGTGTGTTCCCTCTCTGGAGCAGATGCACCAGGCATTTCAGATTATGCGCTGCTGGCAGCTGTTGTTCAGGGGGGCATCTAGTGGGCTGCTCAACCTGTCCTGAAAGTCTCCAAACCTCTGTCAAGTGACCTTGAGCTCTAACCTTTGGTCTCAGTGTTATGCAGGGCATAGCACTCAATTGTAATTCCTAAAGAGAAAACCTACTGTCACGCTGCAGATGCTTCAACAGTGGTGACACAGGGTTTTTTTTTTTTTTCTGTCCAAGGGGAGGTTTCCTTAGTCGTGATTGTAGAGGGATAAACAGACAAATGTTAATAGCATTCATCTTCAGACTAGTACCCATGTTGGAAAACTTTTTGGGTTTGGGGTTTTTTTATTTTTTTTTTTAGTTTTCATTAAGGAAAATAGATGACAGTTTGTGAATATTCACTCACAGTCTTTCCCAAGCAGATTCACATTGCTGTTGCTCTCAGGCATAAGAGTTAGCAGAAAAATATTCCTTTTGTTTCTAAACTCAGTGGGTTGGTATGGAGACAAACAGTATGTGCTGAAAACAGGGAACAGCATTTTTGCAGATCTGTCTCTAACTTCCCATGGCTGGACAACCCTTATGAAAGGCAGAGAAGATACCTCTTCATGGCAGCATGCAACACAGCCACAGTGGTCCATTCAATGTCAATCTCCTTGTAGTTCACTAGAAGCAACTAGACATTGTGAGTTTCCCATGTGCTTATTTCCAGGAAAATATTGTTTGACAGTCTAAAGTCATTCAGCCATCACCAGTCATCCCAATTCTGCTGCAAAATCCCCTCCAAAGAATCTCCACATCTGCATGTAAAAGGTAAATTAGTAGAAACTAAGGTATTGAATACATTTAACAGACATAAAACCAAAATATGAAACACTGTGAAATAGTTTAGATTATTATTATAAATGGAATTTTTGGGTTACCAGTTTATTAGGGTCTTTTAAAAAGTCAACGAGCATGTTAAATAAGAGTGGTTTATTTGATATAGTATACTTTGATTGCCAAAGTTTCAACAAGCTTCTCAAAGAAGCTAAACCTCTTGAGAAGAGAGAAGGTATCCTGTAAACTATCGCACCCCCCTCAGTTAAAAGGTGGGAAATAAAAGACAGGAATAAATGTCCAGGTTTTGCAGCAGAGATTGGTTACCAGATACTAATATGGAAGTCTATGCTAGGGCTTGTGCTCTACCAGATGCTTACAGGTTACATAGCAAAAGGGTAGAGAGTGAAGTTGCAATGTCTGCAGATGGCACAGATGTTCAGAGGAAAGCTGACTGCAAAGATGTGCAAAAAGGATTCTTCCTGTATTTTATTAATTGGTGACAAAATAGCAGATGAAATTCAGTGCAGATACATACAGTGTAACACACACGGGAAAAATAATATGAACTATACATACGTAGTAATGGGACATATATTAGCTCTTACAACTCAGGAAAGTGGACTTTGAGCAATTTTTGGTGGTCAAAAAAAGGTGAATTGCATATTCATCATTGTTAGAAAAGGAACAGAGGAAAATAACAGTAAAAATTATTATACTGCTGTAAAAATCTATCATGCATTCCCGTCTGGAATACAGCAGATACTTCTGATCACCTGCTTTCACAAAGAGCACAGGAAGGAAGGAGAAAGATGTCAGAACAATAAATGCAGAGAGTGGCTCCCATATGATGGCAGACTAAATACTGTGGGAATCTTCAGCTTCCGATTGGTTTGTGAAAGGTGAGCAGGGAACAGTCCTTCACTGTTTTTCACAATTCAATAGTCAAAGGGCTTCAGGGCTCTAATTTCAAATAAAGAAAGTGAAGGGAGTTTTTTCCATTCCGAACTGAATGATGAACTTTAATGGCACAGGATATTGTGCAGGTTAAAAGCATAAACAGTCTTAAAAAGAAATCACAAAGTTAATGCAAAATAGACCTACCGATGTTATTAAGCAAGATAGTCTGAATACAGCCTTCATCAGAGGAGAAATTCCTTTAAGGCCTTTTTCAACATATGTGCCCTATTTCAACATTTTAGATACAGAGTATTGAGCTAGCCCAACCTTTGACCTGATCTACCACAGAAGTGCTTCTGTTCTTGCATTCCCTGATCCTGGAAAGAGCCATACCCAATGTGAAGGTTTTCAGAGACAAGTGACACTTCTTTGCTTTCTTACTCTGCTGCTATGGAGCGTGCTATGGACCCAGTGCAGGTCTCTAGAAGGCTTGAGTCAAGACTGAAATAGGACAGTTGAACCTGGGGGCAGGGGGATAGCTTGGATGAACTTTAAGGTCCCTTCCAGACCTTTGATTTGGTAAGTTCTACTGCAGATAAGCTAGGAGATGCTGCTGCCGCCTTCTGACTGCTCAGGAACAAGGTACCTAGGAGAAGTATGTCCTGTATCTATCCACATCAATCGCTATTTTGTCCTGAGCCACAAATTCACAAACATCAATGAATTCTTGTGGGAAAAGACAAATCATGGTATTTTTACACTTACGTGAGAGGATATGGAAAATGCACATTTACAGTGACCGACAACATAATACACTGCTAATTCCAGTGGCTGTGTTGGGTCTGGCTGAGATGGAGTTAATTTTCCCCATAGCAGCTCTCAGTGCTGTGCTTTGTAGTTGTAGCTAGAAAGGTGTTGATAACACACCACTGTTTTGGCTGCTTCTGAGGAGCCCCTTTGCTAGCTTTCCTGTCAAGCAGAAACCTCCAGCACGGGAGTAGTGATATCTTGGTGAAGAGAGACATCTGCAAAGAGAGTGTGGCTCAGCCCTGCCTCCAAATCCTGTCGCCTCCGAAACACACAGCAGTAGTGCACTACCTTCATTTAGGCAAGAAGGTGTTTAGGAGCAAGCAAGCATGACCAAAATGATGCATTGCATTAATGCAAAAACTGGACAAATCCTTGAAAAACTGCGCGTGCACAAGAAGATTCTCACAGCTTTCTGCAGGGTCTGCCTTTTCTACCAAGTCTGTCACTCTTGGTTATTCATGATTTAACTCAGTAGTGTTTATTCAATTATAAAAGCTCTGGAGGGGGCAAGGAAGGGTATGCTTTGCATGAATACTAAATACCATCTACCTGTACTCAAGAATTAACATTCATATTTAAGCAGGTCAGTCTTTAAATCAGTTTTGTTAGTCCATTCGAGTTCTGATGCTTTAAAAAGTACCTTACTTGCATTAGCATGCTGAAGACTCTAATAGTTATGTGTTTTATAGAGACACCACAGAGCGATGTGACTTAATGTTTTGAAGTCTATGTTCCCATGTAGCTCCACTTATTCAAGCAAGCCAAGGCAAGCAAGCAAGGTTTTGTCTATGTGTTAATATTATTCTAATACGAAGTGGACTAATACTAGCTTAGGCCTAACGTTATTAAAGCCTGTTATTTCTTTGCTTTTCCTATTACCTAATTTGTAACTCACACTGGGTAGTAACCAAAGTGCCTGCTGGGAGACTTTTTAAGTAGGTTTTCTTTGCAGCCCATTTGCTTTCTTATAATTGAACGAGGTGGGGCTGAATCTGCCAGTCAATTTAAAAAGGCTTTTTGTATGAATGTTATGAGCCACCACCTCATGTTTAGAGCTGTGATTGCTTTTGAAAAGGACTGTCTTTCCAAAAGAGATCTCACTTTGTCAAACATTGGAAAGGTTTACTTGTTTTCCTGAAATACAATTATCCCTGGGGTTCTAGATGTGGTAATGGTGAAAAGGCTAAATGAAGCTGAAATAATTTATATCATTTGTATCAATTGATCAGCTGACATAAACAGTTGCAGCCTTATTTTACCACATCGGAGTACTGAAACTACTGTGCCCAAATTCTGTTGTGATTTCTGGTGGGTTGTTATGTACTCATTTGTTAAGTTCAGCCAATCTGTTTGCTGTCTGTAAGGCTCTGGTTCCACGTGATTAATATTGGACCACTGCAGCACTTGGGAAAAGAAAGCTGATCGGGATCAGGGAGAAAATTACATTTCTGCCCAGCTAGCTGGAGCACCCAAAACATGATTCACACTGACGACGCATTATACTGCATCTCTGAGTTATTCCTCATCCAGTACCAGTGCCAAGAGGACAGTAAATACCTGATCTGGCATACAGTCTGAGCAAACAAAGTTATCCCTTCAAAATTTCTAGAACAAATCTGAAGCAGTCAGGTGAGTTGTACTACTTCAGCGCCTTTCATCATCCAGCTGTGGCACTTCAATTCCCCATTGCTAGGTACTTAAAGCCTCAGGTGATTTCTCTTGGAACCACAACTTAAGATAATTAGTCCCCAATTCTTTAAAATCCATCTGCTTTACTAGTAAACTGATAAACTGTGAAGACTTATCCTGTTGCGTACAATCTCTCTCCTTCAGAGCAGTTCAGCTGACACACCAGGAAGGCTGCCCAGCAGCAGGTTGCCCACGCTCCTGCTATGAAATACAAGACGTGTGTCCTCCCCGACTCACTGCCGCTGGACCTGACCCTGGCTGCAGTGGATGTGTGAATAATACAGGAGTCTGCAGATAAGCAGGGCTTTGTAAATAACATAAGGCCACTGCTGGGGGTGCTAATGTTCTCCCAATAGAAGCAAAATGGTGTGCCACAGGTGTGGTATCTCAAGCACTGTGTCTCTGTGAGACGTGAAAATATCAGGGGTTGTTTTATAAGTTTTAGCAAACAGGCTTACACATTAGCTAAAAAAATGGGTCTTACTTTCATATCATCACTGGGACTGGTAACAGCAGGTATCTCTTTGGCGATGTTGTTTTCTAGCTGATGCGCCAGATATCATGGCATTGCTACAAAACTCGTTACCAGTCATGTTTGAACTGATGACTTGGAGAACCAACATATCTGGAGGTTGGGAACACGTAATTGTATCAATATCTGAAGATCTCTTTCTCCTGTTGCATGGTGTTAAGTGTCCATGGTGTCTTCTCCACACAAGTGGCAGTACTCCCCGTAAAGCACAGCCTCACCTATTTTACCTGTCCCAAAACTGTTTAGGAAAATGAACCCAGATCCAGCTGGAAGGCTGTCAGCACAGGTTACCCACAGCTGCTTGCTCCATTACCTTAGTGGTAACCCTTATGGGGTTCTTTCTTTAGGTCTCTCCACTGTAAACAATGCATAGAATGATTATGGTTCTAATTTAATGTCCTGTGAACACCTGAGGGCTGAACTAAATGTATTTTTTATTGTCTCAGAAATATGCGCAGGTTGGTGGACAATTTTTTCAAGCATATGTGTTTTTTCTTTCCACTATTTCTATTTTCCAAGGTTTTTGTTGACACTGTTTGCTGATTGTACTTTGGGGCCTGCTTTTAACACCATTATGTGGCCAGGACAGGTGCTAGGACAAGTGCAGGGAAGATTTTCCTGTAAGTGATCTCACTGCTGCACAAACACCCAGATGATATCATCTCAGCAGCACAGCTGCCACAGTGTAAGACCTTTAACAATCTAGACATTATTGATGCTATAAGTAAACCTTTGACCTGTACACATATGCTGCCAACTCTTCATCAACCAGGTACTGTGGGGTTAGGAAACTTCAGAAAATGGAAGAATCCAACCCTATGTCTTTGCCTGATAACACTAGAGATAATACTACTGCTTCCAGACGTAACCTTCACTATAGCAGGTCCAGCTCAGCTGTCTAGGCAACATCTCTCCCATTCCTCCTTTTTCCAGAGTAACTTATTAACTCCCATAGCAGGGCAAATGAATGAAGCCAGCTCCGCTCTAGAACAAGGAAAACCATCCTTGCCTGGGCCTCCAGCAGAGCCAAAGAGCCCCGTAGCAGCGGGCAGTGTGAGGCATAAACACTTGAGTGGCTGCAAGAGACACAGCTAGATTCTAGCAAAGTTTGTTTGCTTGGCCTCAGCACTGCATAAACATGGCTATTGTCATTCCAGAGAGAAGTTGGCTCTGGATGCAATCTAGTCATGTGTAAATTTATCCCTGCTTTTCCACTAACAAACTCTACAAGAATAACAATGAAAGAATAGAGGGGTCTTGGAGCACAGGACTTGGAAAATTGGGTAATCTGGCAAGGGAGGGTTGAGAGTTGGCAGTAAATGAAGAGCTTCAAGGTGCAACATTTCAAGGGGGGTTCACTGGGTGATAGTGAAAGTCCAAAATTTCAGGTATGATTTCACTGAAGAGAAAAATATCATTTGAAAGGAAAAGAAAAAAAAGAATGGAAGTAGACATGTTGACCTGTAAAAAATACAAAGGGGATAGTGTGAGAAGAGTAGACAGGGGCCTCTCTCTCCTGTCAATCTTAGATCTTGTCTTTGCCTGCCAGAAGATGTGAAAAGGTTAAAGTGCTGCTACCAAGGAAGAAACATTTTGTGCATTTGCTCTTTGTCTTGCTCCCCTGCTATCAAATATTCTATTTGATTTGTTGTCACTAATTCCTTAAAGTGTAATTATTATTTGACTTTATTTTGTACTTTGTCATTTCTGTTAAATTCTCAGAAAAGTAGTCTATGACTGGCAGTTGAATGTTACACAACTTTCTGGCCTAAATTATAATTTGAGTAAAACCTGCCTTTGGGGAAAATTATTCCCCACAGAATGAAAGAAAAAGAACTATATTCACCATAATTTGTCACTGGACTGATATAGAGTCCAACAAAAGAAATGCCCTGTATATTAAGTATTTGAAATAGTTGCGGGGTGATTCAAAAAACAGGGATATTATAGGTATTTTTTAAACAGAATTCTAACATTCTTCAGTTTAGTCAACTTTTGAAATGCTTCTGTTCTGCAAACTTAATAGCTGAACAGGAAAGAGTCTTGAAGATGGAAGGCACAGATACAGCTACAGAAGAGATATAAAAAATAATTTATTTGATTCATAGTCTCTTCCTACTTCTTTGTCTTCTTGTAGCTTGAGAAATGCTTGGCTGAGTGAAGTTCTACGGTTCTTTATTTTGGAGAAATACTTATTTTGTTTTAATAAATCAAGGCTTTCCCGTTTCCTCCATAAATCAGGGAAGTGAAGCACCTTACTTTTCTTCCATGTACAGCCAGATGATGGAGTCGCTACTTGTCTGAGTGTTATGACTAAAGTCAACAGTATTATCCATAAAAAAGTTCCTCTTCGAGATAAGCCCAAAGACCGGTTCTCTTCTGTAGCCAAGTAGGTGTCCACCTGGTGTCACACAGCATAAAACAGGAGAGGCTGGGACCACTGCTCTCAGCCAAAGCTGTAGAGGCCAGAGGGAGATATTCACTGGGGTAATAACACTAACCAGCTCCTGATAAGGAGGTGTTAACCTCCATGATTGTTTCTTCTGCTGCCAGATATTAATGATATCTAGCCCCTGGAGCTTCATTTTTCTCTTTGTCTCTGTTTTCAAAAGAGGAAATACAAAATGCTGTGCACTTCAGCTGACCTTAATTTTGTGAGATACTGAACGTATCCTTGTGCCATTCACCCCATTCTGTTGTAATCTTAATGCAACTTGTTAGAGAAAATAGAGCCGCCTTTCCACTACCTACCTGTACTGCGCACCTGGCACTAGCATGGGACGGGGAATACTCTAACCATGTCTCAGAGCAGGTGTAACTATCCAGTCTTTCCCCTTGTGTCTCCATCAAAAGCAATCTCTTCATAAAATTAAATCCACTTTGTTCAGTCACTGAGCCAATTGCTCTCCAAAGCCAAATAGATGATGATACTAGACTCCGATGCCTTACTGCTGTTCTCTTTCTTTTACAGTTTCAGAGCTGAAGTTCAGATTATTTTTCTCTGAAGTACTATATGATGGTAATGGACATAAGGGTTGGTCAGAAGATTGGATGAGTAGATCTAGAGCAGCATTTAGCACTTGCACTTAGCCAGACTTGACTTTCAAGACTACAGTAAGCAAGAAGGTCAGGATGAAGGAAGGGAAGCGGAAGACTGAAGAGGCAGAGGCAGGGTTGAAGGTAGCCCCAAGGTACCACCCCCAGGCTGCCGAATGGATCGGGGTGGAGGTTTGCTGTGGGAATATGATGAAAGACAGAAGGGCAGAAGGGGAAGCTAAGGTGAGATCTGGGCTCCAAAAGGGCCAGCACCTTGCCTGTCCTTTTTGCTCACATCTGCACAGCTCTCTCTGCCAGCCTCTGTTGTCAGGGTTACAGAAAGGGTGCGGAGCAGAGCCCAGGTTTCTGCAGGATTTTGAGTAACCTGTGGAGCTAACTGCAGGCTTCCCTCAGAAGGGACTGGTTGTTCTTGCTTCGCAGAGTCCCTGTGACCACTTTACCCAAACCCCAACCCCCACTCCATGAGGCTAGGAGCCTCAAGCCTGAGCTTGGGCTCTTTCCAGCCACCCTCATGTGACTACTTCTTCCCAGTCAGCTTTGTGTTTGGGTTCTGCTATGCATCCTCTCCCAAAGGCCAAACCCAGCCCCCCCAGAGAACTCTAGGATTAGGATTAGCTGTGTCCCGGACAATAAATTCCTCAGCGGAGAACTCTTTTTGCAGCCATCAGCTTCCTTCGGTAGCTGCCTGCCAGCTACACCTCAACTATCACTCTGCTTCTCCTCTTTTCCTCTTACCCTGACCCGAACTCTAATCTTAACTGTCATAGCCCCTGCCTAGCTCGCCCCACAGCGGTAGGTAGCTCTGAACCTGGACCTGAACCTGGAACCTAAAACCCTAACCCTAATGCTAGCATGCCCTTCAGCCAGGTGCCTCGCCATGGCCTAGACTACCTCAAAGGAGAATTGATTTTGCAGCTCTCAGTTTCTGTCCCTAAATTAAAGCCTTTCTCATTCCCTATACTTACCATTAGGCAAGCTTCCCAGCTCTTTCCCATCTGAAACTTCCTTAGGAGAGAAGAAAGGGTGAAAATTAAACTTAGGGGGAGAACAAGGCTTCATACTGACCCAACAGTGCAGATCCTCTGGACTTGTCCCTACCCCAATACTCTGCACAACCTACTGAAAATCTCAAATCTCTACAGAGGTCTCCAGAGACCTCAAATGTCTCTTGGTACACTTACCTGGTCTCCAAAACCGAACAGCTGGTAATAGAAAAAGGAGAAACCAACCAGAGAATGAATAAGCAGCATCTTGTTGCAGCTTGCTTGATTTTACAGCATGTCTTCTACTCTAAAGTCAAGGATTCTGGGAATAGAAGAGAAGGAGGCAAAATGCTAGAACAGAGTGTACATGGCAAAAATAAATTGCATCCTTTCATGATGCTATTATCAGAGCTGCAAAAGAGTACTCTAGAGATGCTGCAGGCCAGATTCTCAGCTGCTGCAACCTCAGCGAGTCCTGTACCCAGCAGAGCTGTACAGAGCGGGGCGAGCTGCCCATCCAGTCTGCCCTTCTCGCACGCAGTTGGCATGGTGCCGTTCTGCAGGGCAGCAGCCAGCACGAATTATGCAAGTGCAAAAGCAAGTGCACATAGTATTTCTTCCTACATATGGAACTGGATCAAGATTTAGTTTTAGATGGTCTCAGTCCACAAATACCAGTGAAAAAAAGCCAATGCCATATATCACCAGGTTGATAAATGTTTTTGCACTGTGCACACCAGTAATAAAAGCTTTTTTTTTTTGCCTGAGTAAAGGTAACATAATTGTACAAAGACATTTGAGAAGATTCTTAGAACTGAGCCTTTTAGCAGAAGAAACTGTGCCATAACAAAATATTATGGTATATTAGCTTTTTGGTTCTATACACCACTATCTTGCAAGAGCTCAGAATTAATTGACTGGTATTGACTACACACTTTAATACTGTAT
The DNA here is from genome assembly GCA_013400535.1 of Scopus umbretta. NCBI lineage: Eukaryota > Metazoa > Chordata > Aves > Pelecaniformes > Scopidae > Scopus > Scopus umbretta. The sequence continues at coordinate 43,644 of VZTL01024669.1, read as the reverse complement.
TGCAGAAACAGATTATTAAGGATTATGTTATCTCTTGTGATTTAAGCTGTTAGACAAAAATTACGGCTACATAAGGTTGGAAGAAATATAAAGACCCTATCCCCTTTGAGAAAGAATCAACTCTGTGTACCGTATTCCCGAAAGAAGTTTGTCTGTCTTGTTCATCTAAAACTTTGATGATGGGAATTCTTTAAGAAACCTCTTCAGGTGCTGAGATACACTGAGAAAATGATAATCTAACATGTATCTCTCCTGCTGCAAATCAATTCTCATCTTACTTTGTGTTGGCATGGAGAAGACCTGATCTTCTCCGCAAGTCTTTTACACAGGTGAAGAATGCTCCCAGGTCATGGCTCAGTTTTCTTTTTTTCTAGATTAAATAGATTTCATCACTCCTTTTTCTCTTCTCTAGTCATTCTTGCTTTATTGTTTTCTTATAGTGTTCCAAACTGGGCATACAACCCTAGGAATAAGTGCTGAGTAGCACAGAGTAATTATCCTTCCGTTCACCAGAATTACATTTGTTCAGGTTATGGGACAGTAAAGTCATTGCAGGGGCAAATGTTTTTTCAGCAGCATTATACTGTTGACTCATCCTCAGTTCATGACTGACTGTAGGACCCAGAGCCTTGCCTCTAGTACCACTGCCTAGCCAGCTATTCTCCACTTTGCACCTCTGCATTTGACTTCGCCCCCCCGCAAGAGGAGTCCTTTGCATTCTTTATTGACTTTGATCTTATTGATTTCAGAGCATTTCACCAGTGTAGCAAGATTAGTTTAAATTCTAATCCTGCTCGCCAAAGTGCTCACAAACCCTTCCATCTTGATGTCATCCACAAATTTTACTCCCTACACAAATCATTACTCTCATCCAAGTCATTAATGAAAGCATCGAGTAAAACTGACCCCAGACAGACCCTTGTGGGACCTCACTTACAACGTTCCCCCGGTTTGACAGTGAATCATTGATAATTACTCTGGACAAGTGGTATTTCAACCACTTGTGCACCTACCAGACTGCAGAGTGATTTTAGCCTGGCCTCATTTTTTTTTTTTTTTTCCAGTTCAGCACGTAACAACATCATGCGAGACTACATCAAAAGCTTTTTTTAAAAAGCCTTACTCACACCTGATGCTTACCATATACCAGCTAGGTCAGGGATGCCCAATGTACACAGCTTACGGACTGTATCCTCCAAGTTTGTTCGTGTAGTGCATACCCAGCTGCCAGGCATCTGCCTTACCTACGTAGGCAGCAAATTATATTCTCCTAACACGGCAGCAGGGCTTCAGCTGACCACCTTCCCCCAGACATGGTCAGAGGATAGGGAGGGATTTGCCTGTATGCAGGATCTTTGTAGCACTTGCCCAGTAAATCCAGCACCCACAGAAAGAGATGGACTTCTGCAGACATGAAGTGTTTTGTGGGTACAAAATTTTCGTAACAGAAGGGGAAAGCAAGGCACCTCCTGCATGCCTCCCAGAGATGTGTCACCAGCAGCAATAGGGGTAGGTGTCTATGGCACTAGGCTGTTTCTCCTAAAGAAGATATTAGATCCATTCAGCAGGATTTGTTCTTCAAAAGTCTTTGTTGCCTGTATTCTACAGGTTTAGGAACAAACTGTGTTTGTTTTAAAAATGTTTCTCAGTGACAGTCCTAGCCTGACTCCCCTGAAAGTCCCTACTTTCTTCATTTTCTCCTTTTTAATGACAGGCACTATGTTCATCCACTGGGGTTTTTCTTCTAGCAGCTGTCAAAGATTATTGTTAGTGCTTTGAAGACTGCTCCGGTGCTTTAAATTTGCCAGCGTAGAGCTCAGCAGGCCTGGCTGATTTCAATGTATCTATATTTCTTAAACATTTAAAATGTATTCTGTCCTTGATTTTGGACTTTTCTATACACCGGTTAAAATGAAGCATATTAAGTTTCGGGGTAGCAGCACCTCGTTTGTGACTAAAACCCATTGAATATGTCAATCTTGGTGTCACCGGCTTTTCTTCTCATTCCCCACGAAGCAGCAGACCTTCCTTCAGCCTTCCCCCATTTCTAACATCCTTTCAAACTTGTCATTACAATTTGTCCCCCCGTGACTCATTTTGTGCCTTTCTGCATCCTTCCTATTCAGGCACCCTTTGTCCCTGGATCCCTTCCTGTACAGTTGCTTTTGTGTGATCCCAGTGTTGTTTACTTTACAAGGTGAACCTGGCAGTGCAGCAGGGTATTTCTATGGTGCCAGGGCTCATTGCAGTCACAAGGGCAGAAGGGAGGCTGTGCAGTCACACAGTAGCTCCCTGTCACGCAACACAGCGTGTACACAACTGACAAAGCAGCTTTGGCTTCTTTACAGCCAACAGTAGATTAATTCATGGACGTGTTATCCTCTAAAGATCGTACAGCTTCATATTCACGTCCTGCTTGTGCCCACGTTTGAAGTGCAGGCCAGCGTTGTTTCAGGTGTCCGCTCCCATAAAGAACTTTCCTTGTAACTATTTTAGATGGTGGGTATGGATACACCTAGTTACCCTATGGATAGCTTCCATTTTTCCTTTGCAGATCTTAAAGCACTTACAAGGGACCCCAGAAAGGAAAGGGCTGTGCCAAGGGCAACGCTCAGCTCAGGCTGGGTTAGGAAGTGAAACGGAGTTGCCAAATCCCCATCCCACACTCTTGCAGCAGCATCACATTATCTCCCCAGATGAACCACTGACTTCCCTCAGTATGTGTAGAGGTCTTGATGATACACATGTTTAACTTCACTTTCCATTTTAAAATGCTGCATACCATTTAGCTCTTCGGCACAGACAGCAGCTACGTGCTAATGAAATTAGTCTCTGTAAAGCCCTACATTGCTCCGAAGTATCACTACAATATCCAGCTTCCAAACTCTTTAAAGGTGAAGCTTTTGCATTTGCAAGATGTAGAGCACAACAGCACAGTAATACACCATACACTACATTAATGCAAATAACAGTCATCCACTTGCATGTATCGGCTGACAATAATTGTGTAGCACAATCTTTTCACTCTCTCAAAAGATGACTGCCACTGCTAGAGTGTATTATTTATTGAAGATAAAAACTAAAAGGGAGTTAAATCTTTTACTGTTGTAACGGGCAACCTTTACAGCTTCATTCCCTCAGACAACCTGAAATCCGATTGTTTGGAAGAATATAGTTTGGTGAAAAATCACTCTGCCTCCTCACAGCCTCCCGTGGTATGTATTCGTCCGTCTTTCTCCCTAAAACAGTTGTGCTTCTCTCAGATTCCCTTCAAGCCCGTTATTTTCTCTGGTAGACAGGCTGGACTCGTACGGTGAGGGTGGGAGCCCACTGGAGCTGCGCTGAGAAGCAGTCACACAACGGCAGCCTTAAGTCGAGGGAAGACAGACGTCTCCTGGTTTCATCAATTACGAGTAATGGCTAGTAACACTCGCCGCTGAAAAGGTTTTAAACTCCTCCTGTAGTAGAATAAGCGATACTCTCAGAAGATGCGTTAGAAGTGTCAGATGTGAATAGTCGCCTCATTTTGCAAGCAAACAGATGTCTGTTGCAATGTATTTCTGGTATAGTGTGACCTCTTTGGGACTGCCATTGTATTCTGAGTAAAACTCACACAGCTACCACAAAGCTGCCAATTTAGTAACAGGCTTAATCACAGTTCTAACTTCCAGGTCATTAAGAAAGCACATAGTTACACATGTAGTCGGGTGCTAAGCAGTTGACACCATTTCCTTCTTCTAAGGAGCAAATAAATAAAATAATTAATGACAAAATTACAATAATGCGGTGTACGAAGTGTTTTGTAGTTCTCTGCCAGCACATTACCCACTCAAATCTTTTACTTCTATATAGCAGAAATCCTATTTCTTTCTGTGGCGTCTCAGTGTTAAGCGCTGCATTTTTCCAGAGTGAAGTATGGACTTTATTCTCTGTCCTGTAATGAGTCAAGCAAGCCACCAACATACAGGGTCAGTATTTTTACGGTTATTATCTGTATTCTGGTATTTCTGACAATTTAAGGATCATAGTAATGATGATGTATGCAAGAGTCCAGTTTGGATAATGTACCCAAATGGAACAAATTCAGTTTATTATTATATTTCACAGGCACTTAATCATACAAAACGACGCCTAGTTGGCACAGTGATAGATGAACGAGGGAAAGATTAGATTTGTTAACAGTGGCATTAAGATCAGCGCTGTCGAGTGTGATTCCTGCTCTCACACTCTCTTAGATGTAGGAGGTGTGATCTTCCTTCATTCTTCAGCAATGGCGGGGATGTCAAATTAGGAACCTCAGAAACTGACACCAAATGGTGAGGGACTGCTTGGTCAAAAAATGTGTCGTTATCATGTCTGTCATCTTCATTGTTAGAGCACCATTTATGTTACCCAAAAGGAAATCAGCTATGTATAGAAAACTTGAGAGGACTGTTATAGAGCTCATAGGTTTTCAGGTTATTAAATGTAAAATGTAGGAAAGCCAGTAAAGGGTTTGTAAACTGCTTCATGAATTGCTGGCTGAAAAGAAGAGCTGGCCAACATGTGATAGGACAGCTTGCTTAGAAGGTGTGACAGAAAGAAGGGTCAGGAGTGCAGGAACTACTTTGAACTTCAAACAAAACCACGGCTAGCCACACCTGAGACACTTCCCTTGTGCTGGAAGGGAACAAGACAAGCCACGCAGTATAGGTGCAAATTAGACTTCTGTTTTTTTATGGCTGTGACATCTTAAAAACTCAAAGTGAAAGATAAATAATAGGGAAGAAGAGCTAAGGAAGAGCCTGTTGTTAAGTTTGCCCTAGAATTACATTTTAACTTTAAATGACTCCCGGTCATTCTCATTTTCCAGCCTTGTAGTTAGGAGCTTGGCCTTACCTCTGGCTGGAATGAACCTTTAATTTGATTAATGTTTGCGTTTGACTACTGTTGATGACACGCCCAGGCGAAGCTAACAAATTTTGGAGTATTTTCTGTCTTGTGAGATAATCCAAATGCATCTACGTAAAGGGGCATGAAGAGGCAGCTTCTGGAGGAACTGCTCCCCAAGATACGTATAAAGGATTGGCAAAGGCAGTGTGTTGCTTCGCAGGTACAAGAATTAATGAGGGGACAAGTCTTCAGGTGTTTGATTGCAGAAAGAAGCCTGCTCTGGCAGACACAGGCCAATGCCTCTCCTACAAGGAACAGATGCCTGAAACATTTCTTAGTCACAGGCAACACGCAGACCATCCTGTAACAACTCTGCATTTGAATTTGTACCATCAGCATCACCACGAGACTGGCCAAAAGGCCGGATTTTGACTTTGCAGAGGCTTCCACTTTTGGTTTCGTTTTCATTTAGTTTCCATCCATTTCAAGCAAACCCAACAAGCACATTGTTTTCCTGCTAACTGGACATTTGAGGGAAACCTCACTTAGAATACGCCGATGTACAGTGTACCCTAAACAAAATAACCTTCCTGATGAAGCAGCAGCTCCGTCAGGTGGGCACGCTTGTCTGTCCAAAGACTGCTAACACCACCAAGAGCAGCGTGAAGCCCTGACATCCTATTCCTGTGGTGCTCTGTCAGGAACCAAAGCACTTGTCTATGGGAATTCTGCCACCTTCTATGTGACAACAGTTTGTTGAAAAGCAGCCGGCTAACACTAGCCTCAACCCCCCTTGAAAACATTACCTCTCCTGCCCTGCAAAGATCGTCACAGCCAAGCCTGTGACCCATAGAGAGGGGAGTCCTTCGGCTACTTAGCCTTAGAAGGTGTCCTGGTTTCAGCTGAGATAGAGTTAATTTTCTTCCTACTAGCTGGCATAGCGCTGTGTTTGTGTTGATATGAGAATAATGTTGATAACACACCGATGGTTTAGTTGTTGCTAGGTAGTGCGTACACTAGTCAAGGACTTTTCGGCTTCCCATGCTCTGCCAGGGGCACAAGAAGCTGGGAGGGGGCACAGCCAGGACAGCTGACCCCAACTGGCCACAGGGCTATTCCATACCATATGGCATCACGCTCAGTATAGAAACTGGGGGGCAGCTATCACTGCTCTGGCTGGGCATTGGTCAGTGGGTGGTGAGCAATTGCAGTATGCATCACTTATTTTGTATTTTCTTTTATTATTATTATTATTATTCTCTCTTCCTCTGCTATGGTATTAAACTGCCTTTATCTCAACCCACGGGTTCTACTTTTTTTTTTTTTCTGATTCTCTCCCCCACCCCACTGGGGCAGGGAGAGGGTGAGTGAGCAGCTGTGTGGTGCTTAGTTGCCGACTGGGGTTAAACCACAACAGAAGGGCATGTTTTAGAGAATGAAAGATTATGGTTTCTCATGGTGAAACTGCCTAGAAGTGCAAATAATTTAGTGCCGTGTTAAAACAGTGATGAATTTAGCCCATAATTTCAAGAAATGAAGCAACACTCCCTGACAAAGCCTCAGAAGCTATAATTTATAGCAGTCCTCCCGGTTAGCAGCCCAGAGAGCTATGGACATCCTCAGCCCCGTTAACATCTTAACCGGACCCCTGCTGAGCATCAAGGTCTCCCAGTACATTCTCTTGTGAGGTGGAAACATATTTTAAGGACAGGTTCTCCTGCAGTCTGATCTCCTTTACATGTCAGTCTTCCCTTTCAGTAAGGTTACTGTCAGTTAAATGTCCCCGTTGAAACGCAAGTCTTCCTTTACCTCGTCATTACAGTGACAGAATCCCTTGCTGCATGCTCACTCATTTCGTCCTCTGTGATGCTGCCTTTTCCCCACGTTTTTCTACTGTACTCTGGTAATAATAATCAACTTCCGTAACTGGCATTATCTGCAGACACAGGGACTTCTCCTGCTGGCTCTCCCATCACCTACCGCACCTCATTTCAAGCTCCCGTTTCAACCTCCTTGTCCTCCACAACCTCACACCTTACTTCAGCTGTTGTGTCACCTCTTGTGCACTCCATCCCTCCCACATTCCCTGTGTGTCTCACCAAGCCAGAGGGTACCATCAGGCCATTCTCTGTGGTATCTACTACGCCTGAGTCGCATTCTTATCCTCTTCTCACCTCTCTTTCCCACTGCTTCAGAAGCATGAGGAGGTCAGCGACTGCAAAATGTAACAGGGCATCGGCGTGAGAATCCAGCGTTGCCTGTGCAATGCCTTTCTCCCGTGCTCAACCCCTCAGACTGCTTTTTTAGAGGCTCATTAGATTCTTAAATATTTGCATGCGGTCAGATAGCACAATGCCCTAGCTGTATCTAACATGGCGCATTTGAGCCTCCAGCATGATCAAACCTCCTGCCTTTTCACTTTTCTGCTTCTTTTCTCTATCCAGAGCTAGGGTCTCCTCATGTTGTTTTCGGATGAGTCAGAGCATCAGTCCTGACACAGGACTAATGCAGCAGCACCCCAAAAGCCTTCAGCCCTCCCGACGCCATGTGATGAGCAGGATCCAGACCCTTCAGCATTATCTGAGCTCAAAGTTGTTAAGTACTGTAGCCAAAAAGTTATACATACTGTTAATTGTTTTAATAAGGGGATGGGAAAAAATCCGGGAAAGCTGAAGAGAAAAAAAACCCATCCAACTCCCAAATGTTGTTGTTTTAAAGACCGTGCGTTGCGTTTCTAGCGCAGATAGCTCTGTCTCGTTTTCAGGTCATCCATGATGGATGAAAGGAAACAGGAGGCTCCTTCTCAGAGAGGTGCTGAATCTTCTTCTCAGGTACCCATGCATTCAGCCTACACGGCGAACGCCTAAGGTCTACCCGACCGGAGCTGGGAAATAAGCGGGTCACAGAACTTTAGCGTCAGGGCCAATTCCATTCCTTCAGCCAACCTAAGGCGCCGGTTTTCAGAACCGCAGGATCAGCAGCAGCAGCTCCTGTTGTTCCTCGCTGCCTATAGCCGGGCTACCCACCGCCTCGCGGTAGGCCCCTTGCACACCCACACGCCAACCTCCGCTCTTCAGCAGCGAGCCATCTGAACGCCGAGCACGTACAGGGCCACCTGCACCTGCAGAACCCAGGTCCTGAGGAAAGGCTTTAACCCTGCCTCAGAGAAAACGGTCTTCCACCCCCCCCCC
>VZTL01024669.1:21348-34915 GCA_013400535.1 Scopus umbretta | reverse complement strand
CTGGGGTCGTACCGCGCTCCCTCTTGTCCTCAAGGCGGGTTCCCGCTGCCTGCTGAGGCGCTGCCGGCCCTGGCAGGTGTGTCTGTCTGTCTGTCTGTGTGAGTGCGTACAGGCATCCCTCAGGCCCGGGGCTATCTCCCATTGACCCACCCAGCCGCTCCGTGCAGTCGGTCCTTGGGTCCCTCGGCACGGAGAGGGGAGCCGGCGGGCTCCCGGCTGTCGCTGCTCGGCTGTTGTCACATCTGAGGTAAAAAGGCACGGAAGGATGGCAGGCCGTAACGCGGCAGCGCCGCCTTTACCTGCGCGTCCGCCGACTCGTTGGCAAACTCTGGTAATTGACGATGAAAATCTTAAGTCATTGCAGCCAAACTAGCTTGTGCTACCCTCCGACGCTGGAGTAGCTACCGCCTAAAATTAAGTATCGCTGGCGACTGTGGTGGCCAGCTGCATCTGGTACTTGTTCGCTGGGCCTGCCTCCCAGCATGGGTGATGTTTTAGGTAGTGCTTTAAAGATCGGTGGGAATCAATGTACTCTGATAATCCTCGATAGTTACTGGTGACCCAGAAGATGTTAAAACGAGAGGTTCAGCAAGTAAGAAGCAGTATGGCAAACTCGGTGCTTGCAGACTTCCAATATATTGTGTCGCGTTCAAAGTTTTGTAACTTACTGTTCACTTCTGAACGCTGTACCTCTGCGCCTCCCCTTGTTGTTGGGATATGGAAGTCGTTTAACAGCAATGGAGGGTAAAGGCGCGGATTCTGTGGTTTAACCCTGTCATAGCTATGGAGCTGTTTCTGTAACTTTTACCCGAATGCCAGCTTGTCTCTCACGCCCGTGGACGCGCACATGACTGGACACCTGTTTGCTAATAAAATGATGGCAACCAGAGAGTAGTGAGTGCTAGATTTTTAAATCACGCTGGTTTCTGGTTGTCAAAGGGTAAGTGAGCATGAGATAAAAGCCAATGCCATGTCTGTTTTAAGTTTATGTCTTTATATTACTCCTCCTAGAGAATGAGCCTACTAAAAGAGAATGAGCCCATGACACATTTTTGGCTTTCACCCTCCTGTTGCAGTCACCCGTCAAGTTCCTGTATTTATTCAAAGTCAGCATTTAATGCACTAGACATTTTTGTGGTTTGATGTGGATTTTATGTTTTTTCTTTATCACAAGACAAAGTTAAAATTCAAAGAACTGAATGCCTAAAAATAAATCTTTCCTTCCTATAAAAATTCACATGTAAAATATCAGCTCCCGACTTGCCCTCTCAATGAGATATAGATGTAATCGGTGTGAGGTGCAGCGGTAGTAGTAAATACAAAATTACGTATGTGTGTACCCTGTGATCACAGGCAAGTGGATAATTCACGCATGTGATACTTAGTATCTGTGGCTCCCCAATGGTGTGTAATCATTTCCACAAGCAGTTTTCGGTGTGTTACTGATCGTGTGTACCGGCGCCCAGGATGGCTGAACTGTGCAGGCTAAACCATGGTAGATTCAGCTCTCTGTGGGAAGTACCTCAGGACCCAATCCGGAAAGCAAATGTCTGGCTGCGATCTCTGTGTGCCAGGGTAACCTGCAGATACCACAACTGAAAAAAACATATAGAAGCACAAAGTACATTATGGTGAGCTGCTGGGTATCAATCTGTTAAGGTTTGGAGGAAGGTGAAGGATGGATTTTCTTGTTTTGTTTGGCTTTTGAAGCTTTAGTGCTCTATTAATGATTTCCTTGACTTCTACAGTTGTACGCTGTCAGAGACTGTAGAATAGATTATCTCCTCCTATCCATTTTGCCCAGCGTAAGTCTATTCAGAATTGCCTATAAGGGTCAGCGCTGATCTGTCTAACTTCCATGCCAGGCAAATAATCAGATATAATTGCACTCAAATCAATGAATATATACTGACATGAAACTGTGAGAAGAAAATCGGCCTCATGGCGTTTTATATTTGTATAGCTGAAAGCCAAAAATAGCTGTCATAAACACAGCGTGTCCTTTCAGAAGAAATAGTCAATGCCTATTTTACAGTTGTCCAAAAAGTTTCTTCTGTTTCAGCAGCTTTGGGTTGGGAAAGTGAAGGCAGCAATCTTGGAATGCGAACTGTTCTGGAGAAACTTTTTGTTCCAGTGACTAATCTCCTTCTCCTTAATTCTGTGCTGTTAATCTTAGCGTGCACATATCCACACTATTTAACGTTTGGCAAGGACTGTTTTCTTAAACAGGGCTCCTGAAGTGTGTTGCCAGGTGTCACAGGGTTAATCCTAATGACCGTGTTTTAAACTGCTGCTCTTTACATTAATTATATATGTTCCTGTCTCTAGGCACAACAGCAAAATGTAACTGCTGTGGAATGTTACATTCCAATTAGTTTTGCCATGCAAATGGGGATTTTAATTGATGGGTAAGTCTGACATGTACTGCATGACTTGTCATGTTTTTCCTGGAGAGAGGGGAGTCTTGGGACTGAGTCACCATGGAAGAGCATGGAGCCCTGTAGGCACAAAGCTGGTGTAATGGAGTGATGAGTCAGACCTCTTATCTTTAAATTTGGTATTGTGTGGTATTCATGCACGGTGCATTGCGTTCATTGTGCACCTAGGCAAGTGAGTGGCAGGCAAAAAACTCACATCAGTCCTCTTGCTCTGGGATGCCTTTTCTCTGCAGAGTTGGTCCTGCTTCTGTTGCAGTGAAAGGCTGTTGGTTAGGATCACGTGGGAAATCACAGCGTGTTAACTTGCCGAGCAAATCGGGTCTGCCGGACCATACACATTCATTTCGTGCATTGTTTCAAATCCAACAGTAGTATGACCTAATACTTACATTTTCACTTTCTGCATTGTAGATTTGCACCAGCTTTTTCAGACTTCTGAAACCAGATAAAGAATAGAGGAGTAAAAGCAGCATTGCATCTTCATAGGCCCCAGTATTTGGCTAAGTTAAATGACTTTTATGAGTGTTGCTGTGGAATGACGGTATTGTTTCTGATTGCAGAGGAAGCTGATGTTATTGCTAAGCTAATGAAAATAATTGAAATTTCTTGGAGGTGGTAGCCTCGGAAATATGTTAAACAGCGAGAGTGAAGACTGCTCACTCAGCTGTTTTCAGAAACAAAACAAAGCCTTACATCAGAGATGTCTTCACTTAGACACTTATTCTGAACTTCCTTAAATAGCAATCATTAATAACACCATCTTCTCAAGCTAACGGAGCATGAAAGTTCCTTGATTTATAATCATTTGGGAGCAGATGCTCAAAATTCTGTCCACTTAACACAAACAGCACAAGAATGACACTTTTGCTAAAAACAGGGAGGGAAGGGCAGGCAGGGGGGCAATTGTGTGTGGGGGCAATCTGAATGGTCTGGAAGAGTGGAATGCAATGGCTCCCTCTCCTACTTCATTACAGAAGCTACTAGAGGGACTCTGTTTGGAAAAAAAATACACGAGGTTTTTATTTGAATGTCGTAGCAGAACATTATTGATCTGTATCTTTTTTAATCTCCTGAATGTAACTAGTCACCGTTTTGTGATCTCCATGGACATTAGCACTGGTTTTGGGGTGGAGAGTGTGTGTTAATGGCCTTGGCAAAAAAAGCTTCCGTCTTCTCACATTGCCTTAAATTTGGAAACTGTTACAACGAAGACACACTGGAAAACATGCAGCAAAGATGTGCCAGTTTAGGTCTAAATTATACCAATTTCAATTAAAGCGTAAATGTGTTACTTGTTTTTAAGTTAGATACACCTGTTGTATTCTCTAGATTTATAGATATCTAGAATGTCATGTGTGGAGAAATCGACACAGGGAGGAGTTAGCAGTCTCAGCAACAGAGGTGAAATGCCAAGCCACTTGCAAGAACTTGGAAATTTCAGTGGTCTTTGTGTCCTGGTGTGGAGATGAGCAAACGTGAGACTAGTTGCACTGATGAAGAAAGAGATAGCAGAACTGGAAATCTCCAGAGAAACCCACCTCAACTCTAGAGAGACAGAGATCTAAGAAAAGCTTTCAAATGCCTTATGTTTGGATTTAGTTACCATAGAATTGGAATACCATGAAGTTGCGAGGTGATATCACGTCCCCTGGAAATCAGTAACGTTTTGCTACTGACTTCAGTAGAGCCAGGGTCTTGCCCTGCTACTTAAGATAGCTGGGACTGAAATGTATGGGGCGAAATCCTTCTCTCATTTACGATGACATAAATCCAGTCATAGTGTCTTTTCTTCCTCACAGTGAAGAGAGAAAGAGATAACGACTGTGCTACCTATCCATGGCATATCCACAACTGCTGCTAGGGAATACAATTATTTTATGCTGTTCCTGTATGCTATGCAAAACCTTTACCGTTAAGTGTATGATGTCATCTTCTCCTGTAACCACTCTGTTTATACAGATTCTGTGAGAAGTACTGCTGACAGTTCACATACCTGTGCACACGTCACGCGGACCCAGAAGGAAATCCTGAGTTGTACCTTTTATTGTACAGAGGCTGCATTTGTATAAGGATGCTCTGTATAACCAGAACAGCCTGTAAAGGGAAATACAGAGATTTTTATAATTGTTCAAAAGAGATTACAACTTAACAGAATTCCTTCCTATAATGTATGAAGTACAGAAATAAAGACTCTTTTCAGTTAAATCCTCTACCAGATTGATGCCAAGAAGCAATGCAATATCTCAAATGATTTGGGCTTTTTTAATCTTCTTAGCTGGAAGAGATGTCGGAAGAGCCAGAGGTGGAGATCTACAAAAATGAAGTAGAAGATTCATGTGGAATTTCCTCATGTAGTGGTCTAGATGCCTCTGCTTGTTTTGCTTAAAATGAAATTCCAACTTTGGAAGCACACTTGATTTTCTTGTCTCTTGGCGCTGACAAGCTCTGCCGTGGCTTTGTTGTCTAAAGAGGTAACAGCAATTAAAATGTGATGTGACAGCAACTTCTATAAAATGCTTTGTGATGTAAGAATCATAACGTAAGATTTTTCTGACATGATGAAAATTAACAGGGGAAAGGAAATCTTTCAGCATTATCCACAGCTCTTCAAAAGTTCAGCCGGAACTTCCTCCTGATTGCTGACTCCTCGCACAGCGGGTGTGAGCAGAGGCTCGTTTAACTGGTAAAAGTCCTCTATGGGGAAGTTTGACCACGTTGGTTTAAATAAAAGCCTGATAGAATTTTGCCCTTGGGCCTTCCTGGGGAACAGAGGAGCTGCTTGGTTTAGTGCCAGGATTTGCTTGTCATACTTATGGCTGAATAGATCTATTGAACAGTGAGACCACGCTGAATTGTTCATCTTGGCTTGTGCAGGAAGGTGGAACTGTGTTTGCACCACGCTTGGCACCAGGCAGGGTGGGTGAGCTGGTTCCACCCAGGAGGAAGAGCCACGTCGAGTGGTCCCAGAGCAGCCTCCTAGTGGCCGAGTCCACAGGTGACTGGGAGAAAAGCAGAAGATAATGCAACATTTTTCAGGAATGTAGTTATTACCATTAAAAGATTAAAACCGAAAAGTAAACCACGACCCACCTCTGTCTTCAAGTGATAAAAATGAAACATAGTGCAAGTAGAAGAGTAAAGACCAACTTTAATCAGAAATGTAAGAGGGAGCAGTGTAAGCAAGATGGTAGTATGATCTTCCTGGAGCGATTTGAGCTGAAGATTTGATGCACGTTGTTCTGATCTTGACCCCTGGTTCCCGGGCAGCTATAGTTACCAAGTCTGCACACGTGTGAAAGGAGCTGCCTTTTGTAGGCCATTTGTATACGCCCTTATGCCTGGCAGAATTGCCCCGTGTAGTGGCTATTTACATCTATTGAGTTTTCTCACAATTGCCCTGTTGTACTTGATTGCTGCCAGAGTTAAAAGTTAAATGGTGGTTGGACTGTGCTTAGCCACAGCAGCATTGTCCACGGTAATCACCGCCACAAAGTAGGTCTTGATCACAGACTGAAGTACCAGTCAGCTCTCCTCTTTTCTTTCCTCTTTGAAATCTTCTTTGCTTTGGCATGCGTGTCAATGAGCGTGGTCATGTGGTGTGCAACACAAACTTGAGTTGTGCTGGGAGGCTTGCCTCCCTGGAGAAAGAAGGGCTCTTGGCTGCCCACCAAAGCCCATCACGGCTTGACAGTTACGCTTTAGTGAAATGGACCGACCAACTTCTCGGTGGGCAGAGTGCCAGCTTAACAGATGGGCCTGAATGTGGGCAGCCAGCAAAGCACGTACGTATGTGTAGATAACTGTATGTACGGGCATAATAAATAAGGATCTTTGCAATTTGGAAAAAAGTTGCCAGAGCGAAAGGTTGAGTACTAAAGCGATGAGCCTGTGGAGAAACTTTTGGGGAGGAGGCATGTCAGGGTGCTCAGAGGAAGGGTCTGTGCTTTCCTTGCTGCTCTCTGCTTGAAGTTTTGCAGATTATATAATAAACAAAGGAGGCTATTTAGTCTTTGGAATCCAAGCACTCTTGTTACTACAGCTGGGAATGTGGAAAATGACACTTTACTGCAGTGAATCCCCTTACAAACCGCTTGAAGCTTGCTACCAGCTCAGATTCTACCAGTGCATTTACAGCTTGACATCACTGGAAATCTGTGCATGCCATGCTTTTCATTTTGAATTACATTTTGAAGTATGAAATATATCAGTGAGCAAGAGTTGCATGGAAATCAGTTACCAGTACAGAATGTAACAAAACTTTCTCTACAGGTCATCGCTTCCAAAATCTTTGTGTGTAGTTAGCTAGGGAGTAAATGCCAAGCCTCTGCCACGGGTGGCAGTCAGCTAGCACATGCATGCAGGTCATATAATAATTGATAATTAAATCACTCGTTAAGTCTTTCAACGAGCTAAACATTGGTTTTATCTCTACAGAAGGGACATAGAGAAGCTAAGTGACTTCAAACTTGTCTGCAGAAGGATTTGACTGCAGAAGCCCATTTCCCTAATTTTATCAATGTGATGCTGGAGAATTGTCTGGCTTTGCTGTCTCAGGGCATACAGGTATCTTACTCGAAGGTCCAGCTCTCCTTACTAGGAGAGAGCACTGGTGGGTTGCAGGATGAATAGCATCTCACACCCAGCTGGAAATTGCCTAGGGCTCCTCTTAAAATTCTGGAAAGTCTGTGGACACTGTTTTCCTTGAGCTGATAGGGCAAACCAGGATCTGTGATTTTTGACAAAATCTGTAATGAGCTCTGGATACCCTCAGTATAAAAGCAGAGATTCAGCTTGATGTTTCGAGGACCCTTAAGTCAGATTAGCAGGAATTATTGGGATAAGAACAAATCTTTTCTCAAATCCTGGAAATAAATTATATTTACCAGATCTAATGTAATCCCTTTACGCTTAACCTGAAGACATGGCAGCTGTCTGTGTGACTCCCAAACCAAGTACTGCGGTCGCTGGCTTCCTAAGAGCACACGGTGCACAGAGAAATTTTGCAAGCCAGCACTAAATGGGCCGGTAGGCCTAGGGAGTACAGGGAGTATGTTTTGCCGTAAAGGATGGGACCAGGCTTTTGGTGGGGGCTGACCTACCTGCCGAGGCATCCAAAATGAGTACAACGAAGGGACTGTTTTGAAGAGAGGGAATAATGAGGTAATTTCTTAGGGCCCAGATTTCAAAAGTCGATTAAAAACTCCTGTAGGTTTCAGAGGTGAGTATTTGCTCCTGAAATGGAAATGACAGGAGTATGCCTGCTGCATTCTGAATATCTAATGGAAGGATGGGTTCTGGTCTGAGCATAATGTCTGACGTGCACACACTTTCATTAACTTTTCATTCTTCTTTTAGTCTTTCAGGCGTGTTTACCATGTGACTCTGCTCGTTTTTTCCCTTCTTAAATAGTAACCAGAACAAGTGGTTTAATGGTAGCGTGCACTAGTTAATGGGAACTACAGACATTTAAATCCCCTCTGTGGGAATCCTGCAAGTTTTGAGTCATTCAATCCCCATCTTCTTAGCCCACATCTACCATTCCCCTTTGTGCAGGCTAGGGGGAATGTAGCTCTTAAGTCTCAAGTGATTTTTATCAGTTTTCTTATCACCTGCATTCTGATGCTTCTGGTGGAACTATTACAAAAACATGGGTGCAGTCCTCCAAAGGACTGGGAGAGGGCAAAGTGAAGAAAAACAGGATGGAGGGAAGAGGGTTGTTAAAAGGGGAAAGTGGGATGGAGAAAAATGAGATGTGAAAGGAGAAGTCAAGCAAGGCAAAAGGGAAGGGCAGAAAGAAAGAAGAAAAAAACCTGAAATCAGTGAAAATGGAAGAGGGGGACCCCCCTCCAGATTATCAGATGTGGACTGTACTGTGTTAATGAAAATTAGTACGTGCTCCAGCTAAGTTCCTTTTCTCTTAATATGACAGAGCAGGGCTCATTTTGCAAAGGCTTCTTTGGGAAAAGGGTATCAGTTGACCTATGGGACTGCTTACATGAGGAACTTGCTCGAGAAGACCTTTACGGGATGAAGACCGATGTTAGCAGTAGCAGGGTCAAGCTGTATGTTTATGCCTACAGACAGGACACTGATTTCCTTTTTATTACTGAGTCTGCTGAGGTAGGAATATATTTGTTCTCAACTAAGTGCTGGCACCGAAAAGAGGAAAGTCAGTCGCTGTATGTTTTCAGCCTGCAGACAGGCACATTGGAAGTTGAACTGCATCACGCCATGCTCTGTATAACCTTCTGCAAAGAAAGGTGATACATACTGGCAAGTACTGTAATATTAGAGGTATTACTTTTGTAGTCCCTGTTTCTCTAGACAGATGCAGAAGATCTAAAAGCAATCAGTGTTCATGAACACTGCATCAGTCTACCCTAAAAGGCACTTTGCTAATTTTTCCTTCCTGACCCCTATTTAATTTAGTCAGATTAAGACCAGCATTATTATGGACAACTGCATGCAACTTGTTTGCACAGAAGAGATAAACGGTAACTGTTGTACAAGATTAGTAACTTAAAATGCAGCTACCTAGTACATGCCTCTGCACCATGGATTAGCCAGTCATCCTTCTTAGGTAGAAGAATAGGGAGAATACCTTTGTGTTTTGGTGATGGGTGTATTTCATTTGTCCTATTGTAATGCTCTGCTGTATTTCCACAGGGAATGCCACATTTCTGATATGCTAGGAGCCCCATATTATCATTGCTATTTGCATTTACACTTAAATGTTGCCATCTTACTTTTAAAAACAAGCTAGCAGAAAGAGAAATATTCCTGTGCGATTTGTGGCTTTTATTTTTTTGCTCTTTCAACATATGAAAGCTTGTGGTAGGGCATTATAACACTCTCTTGATTTGTTATTGGCAATCAGACTTTTGATGGTGTGCTTGACTATCAGAACAGAAGACCATGGCTTCTTTACCATAAGCTCTGTTCCAAATAATTAATGTAATGTTAGTGGGCTTAGTGAAGCAGTGGGCTATACTACAGTGACTGCAAAGCATGGAAACCTACTGTGTCTTTCTGTCATAAAAAGGCCCTGCCTGTGCTGTAGATCCTATGAAGAATTTGTAGAGATACTTGAAAGGATAAAACACTGTATAAATTCCTGAAGTTCAAAGAGAAAATACCACTAGGGATAAAAAAGGGAGCTTAGCCCAGCAGCAGCTTAACCATGTATGACAGATCTAGTGCTAAGTCCTGTGCCATCAATGCAAATGCCTCTGGAGTTCACCAAGTAGCCAGATGGAAGGACTAGAAGAAAAGCTTTGAGAATACTGACCTTGGGGGGGCAGGAAGAAAAGGCATGCGCTTCCCAGTAAATGACTCTGATTCTCTGGGCAGGATGCGAACAGACAAGGTTTAAGAAACGTACAGCTAGATCTGTCTTGCGTTTCCTGTGAAAACTACTTTTAAAGGCATTAATATGTATTCATCTGTATTCCTGTGCAAGTGTTATGCCATAAACATAATCAGGAACTATGTGAGTTGGCAGTATGCTAACGCAGCGATAGATTACACCAGGCCTGAACGATGCTTTTGAGGGCTGAGACTTATAAAAACCGTGAGCTATGTCCTCCTTCCTGTGCCATATAATGACATGAACATTGGATCTAAAGTTGACCACCTTCAGGCCAAAAGGGTAATCAAAAATTCAGCAGAAAGGCTGGTTTAGAGGTGTCATTTCCTTCTAGGTAGTTCTCTGTGACCTTCAATCATCTCTATATGTATCCCGGACCCCACTGTTTTCTCGTCTTGCCAGCTCCCCACAGAAACATCCCGTAGAACAGTCAGCCCAGCCGTGCCTCATGCTGGCCTCCCTCCCTCCTCAGCACAGAGCTGCTCTTGTGTGCGTTCTCCTCTACAAGCCCGAGCATCTTCTCTCCCCTTCTGCCCGTGGCAGTTGGATTTAAGCAGCTCTGTCTCATCTCAGCCGGTGCTGCACGTTGACCACGGGTGGCATACGAGCATGCAAATTATCTCAGTAAATAACTTGCACTAGTTGTCACACAGAACAACGCAAACCTTGGTGGCTGTGGCAGGCTGCTGTTGCTGTAGGAGGTGTCCAGGGACAGCTCTTAGGAGCGCCTGAGGAAAGGAATGACACGACGGCACTTTAGCAGCTGTATGGATACTGGATGCTGTTTCAGGCACCTTACCCAGTGCTCGCAGTCTTTGTTTCAAGTAGTGCGAACGTTTGGAAAGTAGGAAGTTATGTTGTATCTGGAACACCTTAATGTTAAATAAAATTAACACAGACACATAGCAGTGAGTGCAGTCCTAGGAAAGTATGTGTGAGATGGCGGTCACCGCTAAGAGGTGTATGGTTGTTGGAGGCCATGTTGTGGCTTTTTGGTCCTTGCTGATGACCACCGGCATAGAAATGGTTCCTGTTGCTTTTTTTTATTTGTAGGGAACGGAAGAAACATGGAGCTGCATCTCTGTTCTGAAACTAAAGTATAGCTTAAAGGTACTCTTTTTAATTTTTCCTATGGTTTTGGTTTTTAGGAGACTGCAGCCATGTATTCTAAGCAGTCACAGGAGCTTTAATGACAGCTGTTTTGCTTGAAAGCCTGTATCTGTCAGTGTCTGTAACATGATTTGATGTAATCCTTTGGATTTCCTCATGTTGTAAAAAAGCTGCAGAGTCTTCTTTGCCTACCAAAACACATTTAACAGTTGAAATTTTAGCAGGGAATAGTTCTAAAATCTACCATTTTGCATATACTCTGTTTGATCCTACTGTTTATGTATTTTTAATACATCTCTCACGTTAGTCTGAACATCCAGTTAAGGACATGGCTTAGGAAAACATGGGAGTTTGGGAAAAAAACCCTCCAGAAACAGAAATAAAATAACAGTAGCAGAAACCTTAGTAGTCCCATATCGCTATGCCATTTGCTGCTCAAAACTGAGGAAAAATATTTAAAAACGGAGTTGTCTTTCACAGCAGACTTTATGCCTGTGAGTCAATCTCATCTTACTACTCAGCTGTCGAGAAGATTTGTCCTTGAAACCCAAATTTCCCTTACATACACTGACATGTGTTTTGCAAGACCTTGAAATTACACCATGGAAGGAGAGCTGAAAACTGCTGCCAAATCTACTAGATGGTCACGGTTATCCAGAGCTGACCAGAAGCTTTAATTTCATGCACTACGGTACTGCAGATTGAAACCAGGGGGCTGCCGTGTGCAGGCAGGTAGCGCAGGCACCGTGCTGGTGGCTGCCCCTTTGGCCAGGTGGGGAAATAAATGCAGATTTACCGCAGAGGGCAGGATGCGGGTGTATTGTTCCTTTGACATCAGTGGGTGGGCTGTTGCTTTCCTCCTGTTTTGTTTGCCCCAAACGCTTCGCTTTTTCTGAAGCAGTGATACTTGAAAGGGGAAGGTATTGACTGGTGCAGTGGGTCCTGTGGCACGCTGCCTCGCTCAGAATGCAAAGGAGGAGAGGGGGGATATAGGACCTGATTTTAACACTCCTGAATTAGCTATTCTGAAACCAACCAAGTCCAGGGGTGCTTGAATTTGATACTGTTTTTTCCAGGGGACTCTCTGTGGCCCTGCTTAACAGAGAGAAAAAAAGATGGTTGTCCCATTGGTATTCTGATTTACGTTCCAATTTGTTGACACCAACACGCTTATCTTTGCTAAGCTACAGACAAACTTGTTGCAACAGATCCAGTTATCCAAAATTACCAGCATCCAGTTGGATGACTCTCATGGGGCTTTAGGACCGGGGAAAAGGGTGTTTGTTTTTTCATGGTGGCATTTTTCCTTTCCTTGCTTTTCTTTTTATCAACTTCTTTCCACTGAAATGACAAAGCCTGCATGTTGTTGTAGTTTGCTCTTGATGCATTTATTTTCATTTAAGGACTACAAGATACTGGGCCAATCTACATTTTTCTAGTAGTCTTCAAATGCAGTAATTAGGAACAATTTATTGCTTTGTTAGCAAAACCTTAGACCAAAAGGAGAGGTGTTTCTTTTATCACTTCACATCTTTGGCAGCCTCACAGCAGTGAAACTTCCTGGGCCTCTTGCTGTCTGCTTGGCTAAGTGCAATGAATCTTTTGTTAACAAGGGGTTAAAAATTCACTAAGTATTTTTGCTCTTCCTGCTTTACCTCATACTTCTACTTGTGTTTATGTAAAACATACCAGCGATTGGAATATAATTTATGGAATGTTATTAAAAGTTGTTAACAGGTTTAAATTGAAGCTCCAGCATACATACACATACATACACAGTCTTTGAGTATCAAAACATTTGGTAGCGTTATGTTTTGTGAGCAGTTAGGCTGGAAGCTCAGCCCTTGAGAGGGCCTTTACTATTTTTTTCACAGCTTATTTTTCAGAGTTTATTCCTTTTTTCCTTTATTTTTAAATAAGACAATCCTCCCCCACCTTGCAAGGGTCGAATGTTCGATGAGACTTTGTTTTGGAAAGTGGTAGCACCCACTTGCATACAATTTGTGAATCATCAATGTCATTAGATATTAAGGTGTTTACCTGGATTTTGATATAACAGGCTCTGCTCCATGTTGTCCATGCATCTGTATTAACTGGCTTCTTAACTATTGCATTTTTCTACTTGGCAAATATTCTCAGCTGAAGCACCTTCCGCAGTTGCTTCTAAAACTGCAGCATTTGTAACTGGTAACTGTACTGATAGCATTGGTTTTTTAATAATCTATTTTTAAACCTCCCATATAAAAAGAAAGTACATGGAACAGTTATCAAGAATTGCAGCAAAAAACCTACCCCAGTCCCGAAGGCTTTACAGCAAAACACAAAGCAGTGCAGCTAATCTGTGCCTTCTTGTACAAAAGGAGCGTGTAACACCCAGTCTAGGCAGTAGATTCTTAGCTCCACAAATTCATATAGCTCCACTGAAGTCACTTTTGAGCGGATCTGCTCTGCCTCTGAGCGTGTTCCCTGTGAAGCTATTAATGGTGAAGCACCCAGCACATACACCGGAGCAGGATCAAACTACATATGCATCAGAGAAGGGAAATAAATGCCTGAACATATACATGCGTGGATGTCTGCAAAGGTGGGGTGACTGGATTTCTTAGCATAATGGGGGGGGTGGGGTGGGAAGGAGGCAATGGTAATGCAAAAA
>VZTL01024669.1:0-13983 GCA_013400535.1 Scopus umbretta | reverse complement strand
TGTCACTGATGAAAATATTAAACAGCACTGGTCCCAGTATGGACGCCTGAGGGTCATGACTCATCTCCATCTGGACATTGAGCAATTTACCACTATGCTCTCGATGCGACCATCCAACCAATTCCTCATCCACCAAACAGTCCATCCATCAGATCTATATCTCTCTAATTTAGAGAGAAGGACGTTGTGGGGGACTGTGTCAAAGGCCTTACAGAAGTCCAGACAGGTGACAGCCATAGCTCTTCCCTTCTCCACTGATGTGGTCCCTCCATCATAGAAGGCTGCTAGGTTGGTCAGGCAGGATTTGCCCTTGGTGAAGCCATTCTGGCTGTCTCGAATCACCTCCCTGTCCTCCATGTGCCTTAGCATAGCTTCCAGGAGGACCTGTCCCATGATCTTCCCATGCACAGAGGTGAGACTGACAGGTCAGTAGTTTCCAGGGTCCTCCTTTCTACCCTTTTTAAGAATGGGTGCAATGTTTCCCTTTTTCCAGTCTTCGGGGACTTCACCTGACTGCCATGACTTTTCAAATATCATGGAGAGTGGCTTGGCAACTGCATCAGCCAATTCCTTCAGGACTCTGGGATGCATCTTGTCAGGTCCCATAGACTTATAGGTGTGTTCAGGTTCCTTGGGCCGTCACGAATCTGATCTTCTCTTGATACATGTGACATTTCCTTTTCTTTAGCGTGGTGATGACATCAGACATAGTACTAGGAAATGCTGAGGCATCTTCAGGTCCTGCTGTGGCAAAGGAGTTAAAGGTGTGTTTAGATCTAGTAGAGGTACTCAGCATCTTGCCCAGGTAAAGTTGTGTGTACAGCAGAAGTCCACAACTCAACTAAATGTGGGCCTTTAAGGACTCTGCCAGCTGGTGTGAAAGCCTCTAATGATCACACCTTCTTATCCTCATCTTCCCTTTCACCCACCCTACTCCACCCTGCCTTCCCCACCTCATTTCCCTTCAGGACTACCCTATGGATTTGGCACCAGCCCAGCATCCCAGGGCCGTGGCTGCAGGAAAACAACAAAACAGTCACTTCAGCAGTTATTGCCGGTGAGCCATAGCTTTTATTCTGTGATGAATATTTTTCTGAGAATTTAGCAGTCCCTGCTTGTTGGGGATAGGACATTAAGAAATGAGTTTGTTTTTTTCAGTTTGTGTCTTTCCAGATTTTTTTCCCTTTTGTTTTGTCTTCTGTCTTCCTTTATTTTAACTCTACCTCTTCTTCAGCCACAGTAGTTAAAGAGGAAAAAAATACAAAGTATGTTTTGAAGGCAAGTGTTTTGAAAACAGGAAAAAATAGGAACAATTCATACAGCTTTCACTGCAAAAAGAAGTATTTTCAGACAGTAGTAATATTTACAGTTTCATTGACTGTGCTACACACAGATGTTAAAAGTGGTTCTTAACTGACTATCTCCCAAGGTAGGTAGTTGCATCAAACCTAAATTCTCTAGTCCGTGACTTTGTGTTGTAATTAGATGAAAGAACCAGATCCACTTTGGCCAGCGCCCTGTGTGAGAAGTCATTGTGTTCTGGGACTGGAAGTGTTTGAATTAGGAATCTAAGTCCACCAACCAAAATGGTTTCAAGGTCCTCTAATGGATTTTATTTCTAAATGTTAAAAAAAGTAGATTTTTTGAGACATATAAATACAGCCCCATGACAGTGCTGTCCTAACAGTAATGATGTGTCTGTTCTCTCTTAATCTCAAAATAAATCAATAGCCATTCTGTTTTCTTTTTGCTTTCCTGGTGGCAGTATGGATTGATTTATTTTTTTTTTAAAGTATAGAATCATAGAAACATTAAGGTTGGAAAAGACCTCTAAGTTCATCTAGTCCAACCGTCAACCCAACACCACCATGCCTACTAAACCGTGGCCCGAAGTGCCACATTTACATGTTTTTTGAACGTGTCCGGGGATGGTGACTCCTCTACCTCCCTAGGCAGCCTGTTGCAATGCTTGACCACTCTTTCAGTAAAGAAACTCTTCCTAATATCCATTCTAAACATCCCCTGGCGCAACTTGAGGGCATTACCCCTTGTCCTATCGCTAGTTACTTGGGGGAAGAGACGGACACCCTCTTCACTACAGCTTCCTCTCAGGCAGTTGTAGAAAGCGTTAAGGTCTCCCCTCAGCCTCCTTTTCTCCAGACTAAACAACCCCAGTTCCCTCAGCCGCTCCTCATAAGACTTGTTCTCCAGACCCTTCACCAGCTTCGTTGCCCTTCTCTGGACACGCTCCAGCACCTCGATGTCCTTCTTGCAGTGAGGGGCCCAAAACCGAACACAGTGTTCGAGGTGCGGCCTCACCAGTGCCGAGTACAGGGGCACGATCACTTCCCTGCTCCTGCTGGCCAGTAGTTCAAATAACACTTGCCTGTCTATAGTACTTGAGAAAATGTTGGAAAACAGAAGAAACAAATAAAAAGCCTGTCTTTCTTTCCTTCCCTCAACTTCTATGTGAAAATAAGGACCTCATACTGAAGAAATCAAATGTTTGTCTTAAATATGTCTTTGAATAGAGAATGGATTAAACTCAAGTAAAATGTCATGTAACCTGTAACCAAAAATTCTTACCTCTGGTTACACATAAAACACTCAGCTCATAGATTAGCTCAGATATATTCCCTCAGCTAAGGATGTTCTGTCCTAGAAAAATAAGTGTGCATATGATAATGAAACCAGCATTGCTTTTATTGTTTGGGGGAGAGGGGATTGTAAGTAAAGCATCACTACATGAAGTCTTTATAGAGTTTAGGCAGACACTCTAATAACATGTGTCTTTATGGTTTATTGTATATGAAGAATTGGCTCCTCCAACCATTACCAGCTAGTACCATGTGAGAGCCTGTCTGTCTGCGTTATGGTCCATGCACAGAAACTCCAATGTCAAGCCACAACTGCACTTGTATGATTCATAGCTGTTAGAATGAAAGACTTATTAGTCATCTAATTCATTGCCCTTCCTATATAGAATTATTCTATATTGTGCTGTACATTTACGACTTTTTTGTTGGTCTAATTTTAAATTATTGAAGTAATGGAGCTCCCACCGCTTCCCCCGGGGAAATGTTCCAGAGCTTAATAGATCTACTGTCAAGAAAGATACTTATTTCCCAATATTCTTTTTTCCTTTATTAACTTCATTTCATTGCACCAACTACTGTCTTCTGTGCATTTTCCCGTGATCTCACTTCGAAACGTAGGCTTTGCACCCTGCAGATGTGTCTTGTTTATTTTCAGCTACTATATGTGCATATGAAGGGGTACAAATTAACCTCTCCAGGCTTATAAATTTGGCCTGTGTTTAGTAGGAGTAAGCTAATAAAATTGCTAAAATTAATTGGTTCATTTTAGAGCAACACCTCTTTCCAAGAGCTCCAGAAGTAATTACAAACAACAGCTGAAAACTTCATGTGAGCTGAAAGTTGATTTTCTAGGCCACTTTTTGCAAAGGATGGTTGCACTATCTGAATGTAAGCAGGCAGAGTTAAATTAAGGTAAAACCTTGTGTGGACATTGATTTTGATTTGAGTTTTCTAGTTTATCTAGAGGATTGGTAGGATACTTCAGACAGCTGAAAAATTTACAGTTTCCCAATGGAGGTACACTCCTGTTTGAGCTTCCCTAGGCCATTTCAGTGCAAACTTTATTTTAAACCAAAGTCAGTATTGGCTTGTGCCACCTCTTATTTCTGCCCTGGAGTGGATGAAGGACACTCACTACTCGTCACGAATGCATGGTACAAGATGGTGGTTTGAGATATGCCTTTCTGCTTTGCATTCAGATGAGCTTTGTTACGTCAGATAAGGGACAGTAGCTTAGCACAAGGTGTGTCAAAATTCATCAGAGACTCACTCACCTGAATATACTTTAAACCTATTTTCAAGGGGTATGAGTTGAATGAAAAAAATAATTCTTAAGTGGAAATAACTCACATCAGGTTGGTCTTAGCTGGATTCTGCGTGCAGGAATAAAATCCGACTTAAACTGTGTAACTTTACAATGTCTTGTAAATATGTGTGTGCTTAAGTGGCTCTACTCAACAGAATGCTAAACAAGTCTCATTTCCCTCTGTCTGCTTTGAAATTTGCCATCATGAATTTCCTTCCAAACTTCAGATCATGTGAACAAATTTCAGGTGGCTTGCATGTTTCTAGCATCCATCTCTTTTCCTTCTCTCCTGGTTCTGGACAGGTCTGTTTTGCAATGACCTTGTCCTAACCGCCAGCCTTCTTTCTGCTGAATTTCCTGTATCATTTCAGTTCTCAACGCTCCCTCTTCTGCTTCAGATGAAGATTCAGCCATGATGTCTTACCCTGGATGGGAGCTGGTGTGGCAGGTTAGAATAGAGACCTTGTTCTAAAAGCTTTAGGGTTCATCAATTTTATTAAGGATCTGTCATTCTTTTCCCAGGAAGTGACTATGTTTTATATGATAGTATTTCCCTAGCAAATGCTTACAGTAAAACTCAAGGATTTTGAAAAGGATTTTTTTTTTTTCAACTGAGGCTAAATGTGGGCAAGAACACAACTAGAACTTGATTTTATAGAATACATTCTGTAGTCATGGTGTCTGCTTTATGGAGGACGAAATAAATACCTGCAGTGCAGAGAATAAGATGGCAAACATGACTCTGCCATTTGCCCAACAGTGTCTCCCACTTCTTGAAATATTTGAATCTTAAAAGGCCCCCTTACCAGTCCTTTGAAGTCAGTGAGAAGATTGTGAATAACATCTCCTGTTGTTTTGGTGTATTCAGTGTTCCTGTCTAAATATCCAGGGAAGCCATATGAGGGCAACAAGACAAAAGAAGATCATACAGATCATACAGTTAAGGAAAACTGGGCATCCTGACTTTGCCAGGTTATTTGCAAAAGCTGGGTACTAAGGGGGAGACACTGTCTTCTGAGATAACAAATCTTAATGTACTTTCTTAGCTCCTTTTCAAGAACCAGTGTGCCATTTTATTCTGTGAAATGGGATAAAATGAAAGTCAAAACTGAATCAGTCTTTTGGGTTTTGTCCCAATATTTGCTCTAATTGGCATTGCTAAGGTTGCTGTGAATACATTACAAAAACTACAATCAAATGTTCAGTGTTTGAACAGGCTTTTCCATAGCTTAGCTGCTCAGGCTGTCTTTACCTAGAATATGATCTTACTGTCACTGAATGATCAGACTGTCCCTTTTGTTAACGAGAACTGTTTTTTAAAAGGTAATTGTTCTTTTTAAATTTTAATTGGATCTTCACACTTTATCTAATAAAGTTAGCTATGCAAAATGCATGAAATGGCATTAGGGTTATTTTATGTAGTGTAAGTGACCATACATAAAATTCATGTGGTAAATTAAACCCTGACAAATGAGTCTTTTGTCCTCTTTATTCTCATTGAAGTCTGGGTGAGCAGAACATATGGAAATCCTGTATATTTAAGAGTCTTAACAGGATTCATGCTGAAAAGGTAAAAATACTCATTGGGTGTTTTGAGAGTATTTAGTTCTACCTTGACATTGTCTCACTCAAATCTGTAGACTTCTTGGCAAGAGACAGGTCCACGTTAAATGTCTTTGAAAATAGCAGGTGTGAAGTAGCTGCTCTGCATGAGAAGTGAATATTCGTACAGAGCAAGTAAGTTTTCTACAGCACTATAAAGGATACATTTGTTGAGATGAACCTCACTTCTGGAATTGTATCAACTAAGGCAAGAAGCAGGAATTGGCTTTGCAAATCAAAATGAAAGCCGTACAGTAAAAAGTAACCTAGCAGAGAGTAGGCTGGACTACTGCCCTACTCAGCATTTACATTCAACTTAAATTCTACCATATTCTACCACGCTTATGGTATGCCGGTTTAACTGGCTATATAAAGCATTTATATGTCTTTGAACGTATGCTCTGAAAACAGTGACTTTGCAGATTCATATGATGAACTCTATGTTGACAGATGAACCATTTTTTGGGAGTCCAATTTAATAGCTGGGAGAAAAGTCAACAAAGGCAGCAGAAATATGTCTGTAGGAGTCTACAAGGCTGAGATTTCTAACTATGGAACGTAACTGTCATGTTTTGATGTCATGTCATGATCCTCACGTGGATCCTGTGGTGAAGTCAGGTGATAAAAAATTTGTGACCTCACAACAGTAAGAAATTCAGACATAGGACAGTGACATCACTGGAGGTGTAAGGGAAAGGTCCAAGTTGGGAACAGCATTTGTGAAGGCATGTTTATCTATAATCTAAAGTACAGAATGGTTCAAGGAAAAATTGTTTGTAAAGTAATTTGCTCTCTTAGTTTGCCCTAGGAAGGTTGTTCTTAAGATACAGTAGAACAGCTTAGTGGAACAATGAAAGCAACTGCCAACCCGAGTGTATACAGAAAACCAAGCCATTTTTAGCAAAGGCAGGAATTCATTCTGCTTTACTTATTAAACCATCTTTCTGTCAACCCACAAGTTTTCGCACTTTTACTCTTCTGATTCTCTCGCCCATCCCAGGAGGGGGGAAGCGAGCAAGCGGCTGTGTCGGGCTTAGTTGCTGGCTGGGTTTAAACCACAACAGTTACCTACTCGTCTGCCTTTTCTAAACTTCTGTGAGTTTGAAAACTGTTCTGAACTCTTATTAGCAAGTTAACATTCAAGTTCTTGATAGTTGTGTGGCAGTGTATAGACTACAGATACAGAGTTTGGCAAGCTATTTTAGTTTGACCATTTGGTTATTTTATGTGCAAATAGCCTATATGATTAAGTGTATGTGACTCCTGCTGGTACTTCTGTCATGTCATAAATGCAGTGACCCTCAACAATAGAGGTTAATGGCTTTTGTGTCCTGATAAGGTTTGTCCATCAGAGATGTAAAACAGAGGACTGAAGGACTGGATTTGCAGTGTTCTTTGGCTTGTTCAAAGTATTTTTTTAATAAATGGCAACCTTAGCTGGTTTTTGGATATAGGGTACAGATAAATCTCTAATTGCCATCTTCATTATCTTCCAAGTGAAAAATACTTGTGTTCTAGTGAAAAGTATTTTCAGAGTAATTTAAGGCTAAGTAAATATTTATTACTGCTGCAGAATCGTAGTAAGCCGCAGCAGAATTTTCTTAAGAAATTACCTTATACTTAATGATTATGTTGTAAACTTAAACTGCAATAATCTACCTTCAAAATAAGGGTCAGTGACTCTCATCACGCTGTACTCAAGGCTGTCCTATAGGAAGATGTGGAGTAGCGGCTGTGTCGGGCTTAGTTGCTTTATTAACACTTATTACTTATAATATTAACTTATTAACACATCCTGAGCGCAGAGCTTTCACAACAGCGCTTACTCTGCATGTGACAGAAGCATTAGGAAAACTTGTATTGTTTCATGGTTTTTTCGGTTAACAAAATTCACAGTTACTGACATTTAATTTTATGTATGCAGTAGATGGAAAAGCTCTAGGCATTTGTGCATTAAACTGCAGGAAGGATGTTAACTGCTTTTCCTACCCTTAGCATGAAATCTTCAGAGAGGGTCACCACTCCTGTGTGACAAATTGTGTGCATAGTAAGACTGAGCAGATCACTGACCAAGGGCTAGAAAAAGATTTAACACTTCAAGTTGGCTCTCCTACCACTGCTTTTCACGGTTGGGGTCAGCTGCTGTTGAGTGCATGCTGTGTGCTCGGGATCTGTGAACTGCTGGCTCCCATGATCCTTTCCCCTAGCCTGCTCCTGAATCTTCCAGTATGACAGCCTCTTCGCAGCTGGCAAACATCTCCTCTGAGTGCTGTGGGAAAGTCTGCAGGGAAGTCCCCTTGGGCAGCTCCTCTGTCCTTGATCTTCCCTTGCACGTTCATTGTCTTCTGTGAAGCCAAGGGCCTTTGTGCCAGATTTGTGAGCCAAGGGTCAATCTCACTTCACCTATAAATCCAGTAACATTGATGGAAATGGCACACATACATTTCTTGTAGGGTACACTGCCATTGTTATATGAGCGTTCCATAGAGAAACTCCTTAAATACCAAGGCCCAAATGTATTATTAAGTATGAAGCATTCAAATTAAGTAAGCCAAAACACCAAGTTCCTATCCAGATTGTCACCATCTCTTTTTTGTTTTTTTAAATCCCTCGTTGCCTGCACCTTAGATCTGACAGTGATTTAAGATACTCATACAAGCATTTTTGTGCATTTTGGGAATCCAGCAGTGAGCACAGGGTTGTGCATCTTAGGGACCAACTGAGGAGTCTTATTAGCTGGGTATTACTTGCATACTGCAGACAAAACTTTTCCTTCTGCTAGTATTACTGCAATATTTGCTTAAAAGGAATTGCTGCACAGAGATGTTAGTATGACATCTGTGGTTACTGGGTTTCTTTAAGCTCAGATTAATGTC
Organism: Scopus umbretta; assembly: GCA_013400535.1. Classification (NCBI taxonomy): domain Eukaryota; kingdom Metazoa; phylum Chordata; class Aves; order Pelecaniformes; family Scopidae; genus Scopus; species Scopus umbretta. The sequence continues at coordinate 5,602 of VZTL01024669.1, read as the reverse complement.
TGCAGTTTTGCAGGGACCTGATTCATGCCCATTAGTTTTGAAAAATTTTAGTTGTATTTGAATGGATGTCAGCAGTACAACTCATCTCGTGCTCTTTTGCTAGTCCCTCAGTGTCCTGAGGTACACTTTACAACATCTCGTATGGTAGGGCAGGAGTGGGCAAACTGAAATATTGGTACCACTGTCCACTCATGGAGAGTCAAAATTAAAAAATAACAACCTGTCTTGTGTTTATAGTAAAGCTCCTATAAATTGAGGAGCCTTCTCAAGAAAACGGACCCCCGCGATGCTTGACTGGCACATGTTTCTAGAAGAGCATCACCATGGAAAAGGGCTGCCAGCAAGATGGAACAGCAAAGCAGATTATCAGCTCCTCCAACCAAATGGCCTGAGGACTGAGAGGGCAGGCATGGGATTTGACACTCATCCCACAGTGACTTCCCCCTCAGTAAAACTTTTCCCAGGACAAAATCTGGTAGAAGGCCTGCAAGCAGAGCTGCAGCCTCCCTCCCATTGCAGGATTTGCCATAGGAGGGAAGGAACGAGCCTGTGGTCATTATGGTTCTGTTTTACTGCCCTGTTACATGTAATGCCTTATTGCAATTTTTCATTTAATTCTTTTGTGAGAGTGGAGGTGATAAAACAAATTGTTTCAATGCTTCACTCACGTACCTAATGGGAGAACAGTGCAAGGGAGCTGCAAACAGGAATTTGCATGAGGTACAGCAACATGAATTTGCACATGCACGTGCTTGGGGTATGCTGAAAAACTGACGTTGGCTAATGAACCCACGTTCATCCCCATTTCTGGCTGTATCTGATTATAATTTATAACAACAGTGCCTTACATCATGAACCCTAGGTTCATTTGTGCTATCCTGTGGTTTTCCTTGCAAGTCAAAGAACACCTGACTGAGGGTATTTATGTGACCTTGTAGAAGGCCGTTTGCTGTTTTCGCAGAGGTAGGAGAGACCACAAGTGAGAGCAAAGATTCTTATCAGGGACTGGAAAAAGAGACCAGGGTTTGGGCAAATTATAGTGGGATCTGCCCATAGCCATCCAGACAGAAAGTTAAAGGATTAAAAAGCCCTGCAAGTAGAGAGCTAAGAGCTTGGGTTGCAGGGCCGCAGGGAATGATGAACAGTGTGAGAGAGATTTAATAAGCCAAGAAGAGGATTGATGGATTTTATTTCCCTTCTGATTCTTGCATTGAGAGTAGGAGAAGGCAGCATGGGTAATGTGAGGCTCTACTCCAAGAGAAGAAGGAGAATGCAAATTACCAAAAGGCGTAAAGGGTAGACTATTGATGAACCTCCTGATAGGCAATGAAAGAAATTATGTATGCTTGCTGTGGATGCCTGATACTCCAGATTGCGTGCAAGTCGTATCAGTGAGCCATGCAGGTGCATTCACCACTGTTCCAGGAGGGGAAATTAAGGCAAGAGATAGGTGATCTCTTGCTGTAAATTGACCTTTCTACATATTATGTTTATGTTTGTTCATATAGCTGCTTCGTAATTAGTTCTGCCAACTATTGGTTTCCATATGTCTTAAGGAATGACAGTATATTCTTAGATTTACTTCTATTTCTACTAATGTATAATGTATACTAATGTACTAGTAAACCTGTCCACCTAAAGGACAAATTATAAATCATCTTTTTCTCAGCTCTGTGTTGGACTTCTCTATATTCCCAGTGGTTAAAGCGGCTTTATTTTTTATGTTCTTCTGTCTTACAAAGTTATGTAAGATTATAGTCCTGCATAATTTAGCCATGCACTTCTTACATTGAACTCATACAGAGGAAATCATGACAAATTATGTAGGAGGAGGATTTCCAGTTATTCAAGGCCTGAAGTGATTATATAGAGTTTTATATTTTTATTAAGCAAAATCATGGTCTCCAGAACATCTCCATTGCATATGAGCTTGAATATACATGAGAAAAATCATTATCAAGGTTATGTACCAGAATTTCTTTTTAAAAAAATGGTTATACAGGGTTGGAAAATAACATTTAGCACCATAGCTCTTAGGAGGGAAAAACCTGTAGTAGCAAGGTAATTCCTGCCAATGTGGAAGGTCCTCAAAGAAGACTCTATGTTGTCCGCTGCCAGCAGAAAGGGAAAGGAAAAACATTTTTCAAGTAAAGAAAATGCCTGGGATATCATCCTTAACAATTTGGAGCAAGAGAATTTCTAGTTCGGGGAGATGGTTGTTATTTGTAGATGTGCTTACCGGCCGCAGGCTTGGCCCTGACTGAGTGCACCCCCTGTCCTTGCTGCACCACCCCCATTCACCAGCTGACTTGTTTTATGATGAAGGCAGCAAGTGTATCAGTCCATGGATTGTGATCCAGGTTTTGCAGTCAGCAGCGGTGTACACTGAACGATTGGCTTCCTCTCCTTTCCAAACCTATGTACTGAATCAATTTTATGGTGTCCTACCATTCCCACTGAACAGGGAGAGGACTTCTTCCAGGGCTCTGCAGGCAAAGAGCTTGTGCGATGGAGCAGGGGTCTATCTATTACCTAGCCAGTGCAACTACAAATAGAGTTGCTTTTCTCGTAAGTGTACAGATGAATCCAGGGAGGGCTCCTGTGAGGTCAGCCATGCCACAGAAGGTCAGGGACAAGGCTAACAGGGAAAGGAGCTGTCAAGTACTGAGATGATACAGGGCTTTGTGCCTGTTTACCTTGTGCCACCGAGGCTTCCAGCTGACTCTGACAAAGCAAAAGTAGATTTATTCTCAGAAATGTGTCTGAAGGAGGAACACAGAGCGTGTCTGGCCATAAGGTAGAATGTAAGAAGCAGTATTACCTGCTTGGTTATGTCTCTGAAGCAATGATAAGGTCATGGAAATTTAGCAGAGGGGATTGCCATCCAAAGTACCTTATGTCCTCATTGTCCCTCATGCTGAGGAATCCTCAGTCTCTTGGAAGAGAGCTATATCTTACCCTACAAAGTTGTGTGAACAGTGCTGTAGAAATGAAGTATTTTTAACATGCTGTAGCCACAAAGGGCTTGACATCATCACCAGTTAGCCTCAGTTACATCGTGATGCGAGGCAAGATGTGGAAAGCAGAAACATGGAACTGGTTTTGCCCTGGATAGGCAAAAATCCAAAAGTCCAAATCAGAAATGCGGGTGAATGTCTTTCAATGCAGGGTACATTCAAATACCCCCCCATTATCTTTAAAAGATCTTCACTTTTGCCTTTCTCATGCCTTTGCAGTCTTACTTCAGTCTCTCCTAGTAGCTCAGTTCCATTCCCAGAGGCCTGAAATGAATAAATCCAAACATGCTCTATTTAGACTTCTACCCCATGGCTAGCACACCCGATATGGCATTTCAGAGACTGAGGGAACTGAGCCATATTTGCTCATGGAAAAAAAAAACGAACTGCAGCAATACAATGACGTAAGGTTTATCCTGCAGGTTCACCTCAGGTTACAACCGGATCTAATTCAGCATGCTCCTGTCAGTACAGCTTAGTTCAGCTAAACCAAGAAAATACAGTTCAATTCTGCATACAGCTAACTCCCACATAAAGCATCAAAACCTTTCCAATCTATTTTTTTTATTGCAGGCTTTTTTTTTTTTACACTTGTAGAGCTGTTGGGCCTGAATAATGTGGGTTTTTTATCTGTCTGGTACCAAATTAAAGTAAGTTTATGAATTTGATTAAAGAACCATTTCAAAGTAAACAGGAGAATCATACATTCAAAGATGTTCCCACATATTGGATGTTAATGAGGTCACCCAGGAGAACATTGCTGTTTGGGGCCTCGACTCGTCCCCAGGGTGCATTTTCTCACTGGGAAGAGGTTCTGCTATGCAGTCTTAATCTAGAGCATGTTTTGAAATAGCTCTTTCAGCTAGTGATGTGCTAAACGGCTTCTTTGTTTTCATCATAGTAGACTCCAATAAATTAGTTGCATAAATTTCACAGCAGTGAGATTTTTTTTAATATCTATAATAATTTTAAAATTTGACTCTCATATCACAGTGTAGCGGCACGTTTCACCAGCCAGAAGACCCTGCAACTCCTAGAACTGCAAATATTCTTAATGCAGTGGCAGACCAGAAGTCAAGTTTGTGTTGAACATGTTGAGCAGCTCGAAGAAGTGAAATAGTGTATCTTGACCCAAATCTAGGCCAAAGTGGTTTTGCACACCAAAGCAAGTAGAATTGATGTATGCTTGCTGCCTTTATCTTCAAATGCTATTAGCTACTGGCAGTCTGAGCAAAAAATGGTTTAGAAAGCAAAGTTTTATGGTACACTCCCAAGACTGTAATCTTTTTTTCTTAAACAAAAGTTAGAGACAAAAATCTCTTGATTGAACTTTAGTGTTAACCAAACATTGGTGTATTGGATCTGACCCAGTTCATTGTTCCTGGCAGTGCTGAGGAATTGGCCAGTTGACAGTTATGGAATAATGTGACAAAAGGGGGATTTTCTTAATCCTTGGGGATTCCCCTTAAGGGGAATGTCTTAATCCCTGACGTTTAATCATTGCTTGTGTCAGGAAGTATAAGTGTTTGTCTTCTATTGCTTAAAAAAAGCAAGGTTCATTAAGGATTATATTCTTTCTTTTTAAAACAAATGAGTTTCTAATGGGAACATTCAGGAATTCATTAAGAATCTAATGATTTTTTTTTTTTATAGTCTTTTTTGGTCCCAATTATATTATGCTGCAGACAGCTCCACAGGGTAAACTATGCTTTAAGTTTGAAAAGGTAGAACAGAATTTTCCTTAATCTCTTTTAAATTTGCCTGTCAGTTTTAAAGTCCCTGTTTAAGTTTTCTTCCATATCTTGTTAATTATTTTGTCTTTTGGCTGCAATGTATTCTTTTTCTTCTGTCGGGGAGGTGCCTCCTGCTGTTTACAAACAGAGAAGGACTGGTGGGAGATGTGGTGGTCAGAGGCCATCTTGGGCTTAGTGACCATGATACGGTAGAGTTCTTGATTCTTGGCGAAGTAAGGAGGTGTTCAGCAAAGCCACTACCATGGACTTTGGGATTAGGGCAGAGGGCAGACTTTGGCCTATTCAGCACACTGGTTGAGAGAGTCCCCTGGGAGATGGTCCTGAAGGGCAAAGGGATCCAGAAAGGGTGGCCATTCTTCAAGAAAGAAGTCCTAAAGGTGCAGGAGCAGGCTGTCCCCATGTGCTGTAAGACAAACCAGTGAGGGAGATGGCTGGCCTGGCTGAACAGGGAGCTTTTGCTGGGACTCAGGAAAAAAAGGAGAGTTTACCACCTTTGGAACAAGGGGCAAGCAACTCAAGAAGAGTACAGAGATCTCGTTGCGTCAAGCAGGGAGGGAATTAGAAAGGCAAAAGCCCAGCTAGAACTCAATCTGGCCACTGTTGTAAGAGATAATAAAAAATGTTTTTACAAGTACATTCACAACAAAAAGAGAGCCAAGGAGAATCTCCATCCTTTTATTGGATGTGGGGTGGAACATTGCCACCAAGGATGAGGAAAAGGCCGAGGTACTTAATGCCTTCTTTGTCTCAGTCTTTAACCGTCAGACCAGTTATCCCCAGGGTATTCACCCCCATTGAGCTGGAAGACGGATGGAGAGCAGGATAAACCCC
>VZTL01024668.1:294-12184 GCA_013400535.1 Scopus umbretta | reverse complement strand
TCGCAGGGTGCCGGCGGCGGCGGCGGCCCCGGCCCCCCCGGCGCGGGGCTCGGTGTTCGGGCGCAGCTGCTCTGGGCTCTGGGAGCCCCCGGGGGAAGCGGCCGCGGCCATCCCGGTTCCCCCGATGGCCCCGAGCCGGTGACAGCAGTCACAGACTTCTGCGGAGTCTCAGGGCACGCGATCTCGGTAGCGAAACTCCCGAGACGGAGCTAGACGCGTCTGGCTGTCCGGTAAAGGCGCAGAGACGGTGACAGCAGCCGGAGACGCCGCCAGCCTTCTCCCCGTGCAGCTTCAGTGCAAGCGCCGAGGCCGCTGGCCGTAGCGCGGTAGCTCGCCTCCCGAACGCCGGCATCGTCGCCCTTTCTCCTCGTTGCCCACGGGGTTTGGCAGCCATCACTGCACCAGGCTCACTTTTCTTTCCACTCTTTGCTGGTCGCAGCGCTGGTTTTTCGGGAGACGTAACAGCAACAAGTTCCTTTTAAACCTCCACACGGCTTCTGTCTGTCCTAGAGGTTATACAGGGTTCGATTTGTTTGGGTGGTCCATCTCGGTGATGCTGTCGCTAGTGATGTCGACAGCCGTTTTTCTGATTTATTCATCTGTTGGGTATTTTTGTTGTTGCTTTTCTGGCAGGTTTAAGGCAAACCTGGGAGGAGCATCATTTGGAATGTAAATGAAGGCTAAGAGTGTGTGTGTGTGTGTGTACATATATATATAAAACAATGAAATAAAATATCTGAATGAAGTCCTTTGTCTGGTTTTGGAATAGTGTATTTATAGAGTCTTCTTTGAACTGGAACATGCAAGTTCCCTAGCTCAAACTGGCAGAAATGTATTATTTTTAAAAAAAATACTAGTGAACATCAAAACTTGAGTCTTAATGATGCAGCTATAGCTGTGATGTAATAAAGAGATCTCTGATTTGTCTGTTGATCATCTCATATGTGCAACAAATCTGTACCTTCAGACTCTTACAGAGATATTCACTGGATGTCTGTCACATCTTGATGAAAATTTAAAGAGCCAGTGCGTTGAATTTTTTACTATATTTTCTGTTTTTCAATGCTGGATCAGAATCTCATTTCAAAACCCTGCTTAAAGGACATAAGCAAGATACAAGTCTTTTTTTATTATTGTTTTAAGCAGCCACCCTTTTGTTTGAAATTTTTGACAACATTCATCGTTAATCATTTTTCACTATCAGTACCAGTCAGTCAAAGCATTAGGTATTCTGTGGCCAAATTAAAGCATTCGTAGGTTGAAATAAATTTGAGGTGATGTAAATGTATAAAGTCAGAGCAAAACTGAAAACTGCTCTGTGCCTTTCAGGTCTTACTGAAGAACAGCAACTTTATTCTGAAGGCATGAACTTTCAAAAAATTCTCTTTAATTGCTTTGTCTAGGATCCTTGCTGAGGGGTTGATTGTTTTATTAGTTAGTGAAGATGCAACTGGAACAATAGAGGAGATCTGCGCACTGATTACCACGTTAATTGTAATCAGTATCAGTGGGCTTTTTTGACCTGTTCTACTGCAGGAAAAAACCCTCATTAAATATTTTGTCACAGTACTAACTAATTCAGCTAGAAGTAAGCATTGAAGCATTTATCTTTATTCATGATTGACTTATCACTTTCTGGTTTATTATTTTGCATTATGTTTGGAAGTGTCTGGTTTATGTGTACATCTGCTAGTTCCCTCTTTTCCTTCAGATTTTACTTTCAAATTTTAGCTTTTCATCACCTGTTCTCTAATTAATAATCCATGTCTTAGCTCCCGAAATAATTTGCTTAATATTAGCATGTCCACCCTTGAAAATTCATCTTATCAGTACTTAAAAAGAGCATCATCTTTTCCTACAGTGAATGTTGCCTTTAAGATGTACCTTGTCTTGCCCAGATATTATAGAAAAAGATTCATCTAAGAAGAAAATATTGTTCAGCTAGTGTTTTAGATTTTGCATAAATAGCCGTAAGTCTGTAAAATTTGTAGTCTCTTTTTCATGTCTTGATTGGTAGTGAATATTTATGTAGACTTTCCGATTGTAAATAGTTGGATGTTGTTTTTAAACACTGTTGCAGCAGTCAAATGCTTTAGAATTTTATGCTACGTATTACAAAGCTGCCACTGATGTGGGTTTTTCAGAGGTATATTAGGAAACAAACCATCTCAACAAACCTCCCAGAATTTGTGGAAATCTGTTCTTCGTGCTCCTGAATGGTCGAGCATGGGACAAAAGAGACTCCGCCACTGCATTTGAGTCACTTAAAACTCCTTTAAAAGAAGGGAGGAGAGAGGGAGTCTTTCTAACCAGTATTTTACTAGGTAACGAATGCACTGTAATATTCCCCAGTCTGCAAACAACAGGTGAAAATCTTGTGGTTGAACAGTGGGCCTGTCTTCGATGGGACCGTAAATTCTGCTTTGAGCTGGGGGGGATTGGCCTCCTCTGCCAGACCAGCTCAGCAGATTGCTCCTGCGTGGCGGATAAGTGTTACTGCAATGCCACTTTTTTACCCAAATGAGGGCTGGTTGACATTGAGTGGCAACAGAGCTGCGGGCACATAAAAATACAGGTGACAAAGGGGTTAGTGAGTAAATGTTGTGCGTTCCAGAGTTCGCCGAGTTGTTTCAGTTCTGCCTAGCCCCCGCCTCGGATACCTGCATCCTTTTGCAGGAGTAGGACTTGGCGTTTGTGTTCTAGTTGCCCACCTATGAAAGAGGGCTAAATGAACTTTCCTGTTTTGAGAACAGAGTTTGTTGTTGATAAGGAACAATTCCTCTTCCTTGCTATGTGACTGAAGGGTCAGTAACTGTTCAGATGCGCCGTGGTATGAACCACCCGCTTTTCAGAAATAAATTGATGCTTAATTTAAAACTTCATTTCCTAGAGCTCAAACTTTTTCTTGGATATTGTTTAACACGTGATTTTTAGTTGGTGATGGCAAGACATCCTTGTAATTTGAATCTTGATGGTTTTGTCTGGTATCTGTTCGGTTTCTCATGCTACTCTGTTCTCGTTCCATAAAAAGCCCTCCCTCCCTGGTGCTGGGTCACGAGTGAATGCAAAGGAAGTTTTAATGGGGTACACACGCAAGGTCGTAACAAGTAGCGTAATGAGAATCTCACAACTTCCAGCCTTCTGAATGTGTGCATCCTAAGGAATAGGACACTTTTCCATAATCTGGCCCTGACAATGAATAAAACCCGTTTCTTTGAGGATTTCGTCTCTCTCGTATTTTCAAGTGGTTTATCAGAGGTCAGAGCAAGTCTGCGGTAGGACCCGTGTGAGATCCCCCTTTGTGCCAGACCTGTTGTTTAACAAGGCTGTTGTCTTCCTCTGATAAGACGACAGTGTGCTGTACACAAATGTGTGTTGCAGTCATGGGAATCCGGGCTGGGAGGGGCGCGAGGGAGCGAAGTAGTCCCCTGCCCTGTGGTGTCAGGTATGCCAGCCTCAGTCCAGAGGGGTGTTTAAAGTTTGCCAGCAGTGAAGTCCCCTCTGTCACCCAAAGCAGTGTAGTTCATTGCAACCATTACTATCGGGAAGCGTTTTCTTCAGGCACTTTTAAGCCTCTTGCCTCTAGTTCTGTCACTTTAAGCATGAAGAACAGGTTGCTCTTTTCCACTCCAAAAACCTTTTATGTACTTGAAGACTGCTGGTTGCCAGGGCCCAGCCAACCCTCTCCTCTTCAGCATATACAAGCCCAAATCCTTTACTGTTTTTCTTATAGGTTAACTTTTTCTAAAGCTGAGTGGTTTGTGCTTTTTTTTTTTTTTTTTTTTTTTTTGGGCCACATCTGTCCTGAAGCATGGTACCCATGTGTGGATGCAGTGCTCCAGCTGGGGGCTCGGTAACACTGAGTGCAGAGTAAAAGGACTGCTGCAGGTATCTGTCAGGCTATTTTTCCCTTTCTGCACCTCAGGATGATGATTGCTTTATCTAAAAGAGTCTATCAGCATTGGCTTGTGTTAGGTAATGTTGTTATGTTGGTTGTGACTCTTCTCCCGCTCTGCTGGTGTCAGTCGGTGGGTCTCCTTTCCTGTGTTTGATCAGCAGACGGTGCCTGCCCGGAACCTCGCATTTGTTCCTGCTGAGATCAGGTGATTCATTTTTGAGCCTGACTAGACCACCAGACATGGCTGGAGAAAATTCAGTTGCCTTTAAACAATTTAGTTTTGATCCTGCCTGGGAGATTTGTTCATTTCCTTGTTTTCCAGGTGCTTAATTAAGCCTCCAGAAAAACTTACAGAAGAAAAGTTGAACTGATAGGACTGTAACCTCTCATCGCCTTTCTTCACTCTCCAGTTAAAAAAATAGGCACAATGTCTGCCTCTTGCAGCCTCTGTGTCCTCAGCTGTTCTGCAGGACTCCTCCAAAAGAACTGGTTACAGTTCTAAGATTCGTTGTAGGGTGTTGAGATGGCTGTCTGAAGTAAATTCAGGAGCTTGTTTATCTACATCCTCTTCTAACCTTAATCAAGATTGAGATCTTACCCATTTTGTTGCTGGTAGTAATGTTGCTAGCATCTGCACGCAGTTGGCTTTAGTCATGGAAAAGAAGGATTAAACACTTTGTGCTATATTTGTAAGCAGAATAAAATACATTTTGATTGCCATTTAGAGCACTCCGTGCAGTGACAGGTTTCATGTTCAGTACTGAAATAATTTTATTCTAAAATGGTTTTAGCTAGGTTGATTTTTTTATATGCCTATTTATGAGTGAAATCATTAGACTGGAGATGTAGCCAAAAGGTAAAATTTATATCGGATTTTTGCAGTTAATAGCTGCCAGAGTTTCTCAGGTTGGTGGCTTGCTTTTGGTTTGGCTTTGTGAATTAAGGTCTGGGTCTCATTTCAGCAGCTGATCTCTAGGGCTGTTAGGAGGAAGGTTAACTTTCACAGAACTGGAAGCCTCGCCACAGAAGGAAAATTTGCGAGTGACTCTCATAATCCTGCAAAGAGCACTATTGTGAGATTCTACTGTTTGTGTAAGAAAAATCACTTGGGTTTGGGAAAAGAGCAAGGAAAGAAGATTCTTGGATCAGGTTGGAATTCTGCTTGGAAAAACCAGAGCTCTGTTGAGCAGTCTGTCAGTGAGAATTTAATGGTCATACAAATTCTCGTCATCCAAATGGATGAGGCAAACTCAATGTGGTGGTGAGACGTTTACTGCAGAAGATCTTTTTGTAGCTTTAGGAAGCAAAATGCTAACTCTCTGTTTTTCCTTTTAGGCATTCTCCATCCTAAATATCCTATTCAGAACTAAATCCAAATCTTCACACTTTGGATCTCCTAAAGGTACAGGAAACTTACTTAAAACATTAAAGTTTCTTACCTTTTATTTGTATTATATTAAAGAAACCACAAGTTGTAGTAAAACATGATTATCCACAGGAAGTGTCTGTTTTTTGTTTGATCCTCTGGATTCTGTCTGCAACACCCTTGAAAATTATGACACAAAAAAGCCCCAAGAGAATGCTGCATTCTTTCTTTTATACAGGAAGATTTTAATTTAATTTTGGCTGAGTGGACTGAGACTATATTCACATCTTTGTGCATTTCTTTGCTTGCCTTTTGGTTACCTTAGTGACTTCTGAACTTTGCATTTTAATACATTCAAAATTTCTGGGAATATTCCAGGCATTGGTGCCCCAAAAGAAAATAAAAATCTAAAAACTGGAGTGGGGAACAGTGCTCTGTCATCTGAAAATCCATCTCTCCATCAGTTTACTATTGTCCATAGGTCATTGAATTGTTTGATGGCACCCATTACCATCATGAGGATAATATTCTAGCGTAACACTGTCTCAATAAAATTTAAAATATTGATGTCTGAGTTAGCAAAAAGTGAGTGTGGAAGGGTGGGAAAGGAGCAAGTTATGTGACTGCCTGCTGGCTAAGATAGTATGAGTAAAACATTTGTTCATTCACCTATCTTTCAATGTTTGTGAGTGGTTTTAAGTTCTAGGAGTGCCTCAAGTATTGTATAGGGGTCACTTATTTGTATTAGTGTTTGTCTTGAAAAGTTTGAAGGAGCTAACCCCTTGGTTACCTGGGAAAAATCACCTGAAATACTGTCATCTCTTTGTTTCTCTACCCACTGAAACAGCCTTTATAGGTTGTTAGCCTCAGCTTTCTAGATTGTGGTGCTTTTTCTTGGATAGTTAGGATTTTGTAAGCCTGCTGTGAGGTAGAGGGCATTTTACTTTGCAAAAGCACTGCAAACCCTTTTATAATCCCCAAATAACCTATAATTAAATGTGCAATGATGGACAGTGAGTTCTTACACCCTAATGAAATACTTCACACAAATCAACTACAGTATCATAAACTTCACGGGTAGCTGAAAAAATACAAACAAAATTCCAATTTGTTTTGTCAGACTGTTCTTTGAAGTTGCTTGTCAAAGTAGGAGCTAAATGCTTTTAAAAAGAAAGTATATATTTGTGTATATAAACTTGTAAGGTATACCCTTGTAAGTTACTACCTAGCGTCTAAAATTGTCAGAAATTTGTAAAGTGGAATTTCAACAATTCACAAGATGTTTTTAATGCCTACTTTGCTTTCATTCTGCCTGAATTCCATCTAATGAACTCTGAAATAGTTCTGAATTGGTGATAACTTACGGATGTAGATTCAAGTTTTGATCTGAATATAAAAACATGTGAGATTGGTGTATTGGTGAAGGAGAGAGAAATGTGGTGCTGTAGCAATTTACATAGAAATGATGTAGCAATTTATGTAGAAACAAGCATTATATTCACGTAGGTTAAAAATGGTACATTCCTTGGAAAAGTTTTATTTTCGTTGCAATTCAGTTCTTTCCCTGACAATAAATTTCTGTTCAGCTGTGGCAAGACTGGCAGGCCCAGGTACTCGGCTGCTTGAATGTCTTGGGGATAAACCTTGAACAGCAATGTGTTCTACAGGTTTCAGATTTCTGTTTCAAGTAAAGATACAGCTTCTTGATTCCTTAAAATTTCTTTTTGGTTAGGTATTGCAGCTTTTCCTTCCTCCACCTGTAGAAACAGTCACAAAAGGAGCATTCACAGAATGCTGTTGAGTACATCTTCTCTTTTTTGCTAAATTAATGGCTCCAGAGGCCATGTATTTGTATGGTACTTTTTTGGTCATCAAATCATGGCTACACTTGTAATTGCAAAGCATTTCGCAAAGAAGGGTGGGTGGGATTGCTAACCGTCCTACAGATGCATAGTGAGCTGTGCTTAAATTCTCAATATTTGGTTTCTTGTGAGGTTGGAAGTCTTTTGGATTCCCAGAAGATATGTAAAGGCTGAACTCTTTCAGTTTGTTGAACAACTGGGGGACGGCGAGTGGCAAATTCCAGCGAGGTGTGCTTCAAACACTTTCCTAGGTCCTTACATAGTCTGTTTAGAGGTGACTGAGCAGCCAGACTGCCAGGGAAGTTGGGCAATTAGTCTCTCTGCTGAGAATAAGCAGGTTATGAGCTATGGACATGTCTGCAGCATTTTTTTTTTTTTTCTGGTGTGGAATTTGCACAGCTGAACTCTATTGGAAATTGGATCAGTTTCCAAAACCTTATTGTTTCAACCACTAGGATGTGACCTCAAGTCTCCACAGATTTCTGTGAATAATGGCTGAATTGTCTGTCCTGAATATTATTCTAACTGGAGGTGTTTGAAGAAAAGTTTTTTCAAGCTGAACACTGATGGTTCTAACTCTTGGTGGAGAGAGATCTGGGTGGAGAGCAGTCTGAGCTGTGCTGCTGTGAGGTTCTGTAGTACCCTGCCGTAAATATAGAAAGTGAACTAATAATATCCTTGTCAGGGACATCCCTGCTTGGGGAAAAAAAAAATTACTAGGGATCAGTATACTGTTCTTCTCTGCATCTGTATGATAGTTGACTAGAAAACCACTTTAATGTGTGTATTTTGGAGCTGAAATTCCATGTTCCCTAAAACCAGGTGATGGCAAATAAATGAAGGATAGTGCCTTGCTTTAAAAGCAAAGTGCTTGTAGGTAGGGTTTTCTGAGAAGAATTTCAGACTTCCTTTCCAGTATGATCTGAAAGATCCTGATGTTATTGACTTCAGAATAAAATATTTTGGTGCTGTCTGCTCAAAATGTGTGGATTGGAAACTGTTTAACTGCAGTTACTTCGAAGGGCATTGCACTTCAGCAGGAAAGGAGAATTAGCTTTTCTTTTATTGCACTGCAAGACTTTATAGTCTTTTCCAGGCAATTATTATTGTTGTATTATGTTTGAAAATTTTCGGTGTTTCTAGTGATGCTCCTGGGAATGAAACTTAGTGATTATAAAATTATTACACTGGAGTCTTATTCTACATACGTTTCATCTTTGTTTTACAACTTCTTGGGGCTCCTTTGGATAGATGCCCTAATACCCTTTTCACAGTTCCCAATGCACCCAGTGTATAACTTCTGCAAATTTAGTAGTCAAACGTAGGATTTGTTGTGAGTATAATCTACATATAGGTCTTCTGAACTAATGAGATCTGAACTAATTTCACTCTCTAGTAAAAAACAAAGTTATCCAACCAGTAGTGTGATAAGCCTGACATGCTTACGATGTTCTTTCAAAGTGAAGATATTCCAGATGATAGATTTCTTGGTGTATCCGTTGTTTCCCAGTAGCTTCTTTCCTCTTCTCTTATTTAATAAATACATACATTTTTGTATCCATGAATGTATTAACCTAGGTTCTCCTCTTAGGTTTGTTTTGTCAGTAACTAGCTAAAAACTTCACTCTGACTCATTGCCACTCCTCTTACATTTGGAAGTCCATTCACAGGTTCAGAATTTGAAGCTTACAGAGCACTACTCGAGTTGTGTTGCTACTAATAGCTCCCTGGTGGTATCTGGAGCAGTGATTTCTCTTGTCCTTTTCATCTATAAATCGTGAAAGAATAAACCTTTGTTTGCTGCCCTCGTAAAATCTGTAGGTGCTCAGTGTATGTGTGCACGTGTGTGTGCCTTTGTGTGTAAAATGTATTTACTTGGCTGTAAAATTTATTTTTAATAAATGTATGTGGATCGTAAGCGGATATGGGCAGCTGAGCTCTGGCAGCAATGATAGCCTTCAAACTGGCAACCTGTTAGTGTATATTTAGGTTTAACTGTCTAAGCATGAAGATAATGTTGCATCCATGTGTAAGAGAAATCTAATGCTAATTTGTTGGTGGAGGAAAGACCTGTCACAGTGCTGTCACATCGACTGGTGCAAGTTCATCGCTTGGAGGTGTTTTTTCTTAAATGAACATAGATGCCTATGAGCACTTTCAACCCTTGTTTACAGTGTCGCAAGCCCAAATAACTCTAAATCGATGCTTGAACTGTGACTGAGACACGTTCTGACTTAAATAGAAGTAACCTTCAAAATGCATGTAGCTTAGAGAGATTATGAACTCTTACACCGTTGCTTTTCCCAGTCATGGCTACTTCGGCATTTTCTGCTGGACACCAGTTGTTCCCCTCATAAATGGCTAGGCATTCTTCTCGGTGATCCTGGGAGGGGGGGGAAGTATATGATTGTAATAAAGGGTGCATGCTGTAAATAGTTGTTTTGTAAAGATTGCATTTATTGCTTGCTCTTCCAAGTTAAAAACTTTAACTTCAAATGGTAGAATGCATGAAATGTAATCTGTTCATGAAAGTTGCTCTTTGTTTAGTATATAAGCGGTGGCTATCAATTTAAGTAACTGGATTTGCTTTGTAAGTGGATTCGGTGATGGGGAAAACAGATGGATGGTTATCTTAAATGAACAAGCACAGATAAAGCTTCTATTATACTTCTCTTTCATAAATGAAGGAAATGTGAAACTTAAGTGATGGGGCATATAGATTCAAATATGCTGTTAAAACTGGATGCATACGTGACTTATTGCATGCAAAATGGAAACAATGGGTGCTTGATTGAATGCTTTTTTCCCTTTTCCGTGACAGAGAAATAATTTCAATAGATTGTTAGATAGAGAATGCTAAATATTTAGTATAATCTTTTTTTCATCTTTACATTTTAGGTCAGCAATTTGGCTTCATCACGCTGAGTTTGCCTGCATTCAAAGCTGTTTACCTACAGTAATTTACTCTGGTTGGAAGTGAACATGTCTCAAGTTCAAATTCAGAATCCTTCTGCTGCCCTTGCAGGGAGCCAGATATTGAATAAAAACCCATCTCTTTCACAGCCTTTGAGTATTCCTTCTACTACTAGTTCTTTGCCCTCTGAAAATGCAGGTCGACCTATCCAAAACTCTGCTTTACCCTCTGCATCAGTTACATCCACCAATGCAGCTGCAGGTAAGATTGAGTGTCTGTTAATAAGTGTGTATATTCTTAGTATTTATAGTTTGGCACGAGATATTCCTGATGTCTTGCACCTACAAATACCTTAAAAGTAACATTTATCCAACTACAGTAGCTTGTAATGCTTTCTTCTTCTTGACTGAAATCTGAGACAGATAGAAGCATACTTTTCCACAAAGTTCTAATGATGAATTGAGGTGTTTGTAATAATATAGAATATTTTAAATCGTATAACATTTTTAAAACATTGCTCTCCATCTTTTCTACAAGTAGCTTGTTCTAAATACAAAAATGAGTTGTTTGAAATCACTTGTTTAGTTCTATTATCTTTAGTTCTTTTATGACCAGTTTAATGATAAATCTAGTGTGCTAATAAAATATAATAGAGTGAATAAAAGGTAATAAATAAAAAATGGGTAATAGGGGAAAATAGGAGAAGGAAAAAGCAGCTAACTGACTTTTTGAAATTATTCAAAGCAAGTGACCATGATGAACACTTAGATGATTTGCTTCCTGAAATGTACTACGTAAGATGCAAGCTAAATGCGGGAGTCTCCTAACCTCATACTTCTGCCTTGCATTAAAACGTTCAACTTCATGATGCTGTTTTTGAGGCATGCACGTTGCTTGGAAGTCCCAAAGTTCGGCAGATTGCTGCCAGTTTGGCTAATAAGCAGAGCTGTCTATTCCAGCAAATCCTTTCTGAGTGGTGTATTGCAGACAACTAAATGCTAAGCCAATTAATTTTCTTTTAAATTAAAATTTGTAGTGGAATTCATAGCTACCTGTCATTTATCTGGTTTTATGTAATCTTTCAGCTCCTTCAAACATGGCAAACCCCAAAGAGAAGACCCCGATGTGTCTTGTGAATGAGTTAGCCCGTTTCAACAAGATTCAGCCTGAGTATAAGCTTTTGAGTGAGCAAGGTCCAGCTCATTCTAAGGTAAATATTCATATGAGTTTCTTATTGCTGTTGTTCATGGTCTTTCATAAGTGGAAAGGCAAAGTATAGCTTTTGGTGCAAGATAGTACAGAATAATAGAGAGGAATGAGAAGCTCACCAAAGTACCGACGGTAGGGAAGTGGAAAGCCGTTACATGTGTACTAACAAGGTGGTTTCCCAAAGTACATAAGGGTTGAACTGACCTGTTACCTAAAACTACGTAGCTTTTTTGAAGAGTTGTTTGTTGGCTCCACTATGAGATGCTTTGACTTTCATTTAATAAAGCAAGGGTTGTCCCTTGCACTCTTCGCTAAAAAAATTTGTATTAAGTATGGATGATCTTTACACAATCACTTTCTAGTACAGTGTTAAGCTTTTGTTCTACGTCTTGCCTGTTCTGCAAATTTTCTGTGTTCTTCCTGTGGTGGATTTTAATACTTTGAGATTAAGCCCACCAATTTTAAAAGATTAAAATAGTTTCTTAGTCCAGATTATCCTGTGAGATGCAGGAAGACTTATGGCAATTATGTTTCTTTAGGAAAAACGCTACGTAAGGAGTTGTAGTGCTTTTGTGTCTATGTATTGGCAAGGTACAAATCTGTATTTGTTGATATGCCCAAAATAAGTTTTACTACTTAAA
>VZTL01024662.1:0-17663 GCA_013400535.1 Scopus umbretta | reverse complement strand
TCCAGGCCGCACCCCGCGACATATAACCGGAACTATAGATGTTCCTGGTCTCTCAATCCCATTTTAGCTTTGTGTCTTCTAAAACTCTTTATCTCACTGACAGTACAGTATTCTACCTTCCATGAGTGCCCTTGTACTCATATATTCCTGAATGCCTGTTTTTGATACATTCCAGCATTCACAAGTGTTGATGAGTTATCACTTAAAGCTTCTCTTAAGATACTCTTTCGTATGTAGTTCACCCTCTGGAGTTGTCACTCCATCATTTAATCTTGATAGCTCTATATATGAATCATTATGTCTCCTCCATTGACACTGCTTACACAGCAGCTGTTTTATATGAACCTCTTTTGTTCACATAGTCTTTGCTGTCACTAGCACATCTGCTTTAGCTGTACACTGGCTTTGTTGATTTCAGATTAGTGAGCCTATTTAAATCAGTTGAGAATCTAGGTCTAAATCTTTGTGATTAACCTAAGAAATATTTTCTAGGGAGAAAGAAACAACAGGTACTTGAGCATAAGCTTTTCTTTTAAAATACAATTTAAACCCTAATTTATTGATGACTTTCATTTGGAAAACAGAAAAAAAGAAGAAAATCTACATCTTTTCTTTTACACAGCAAATGAATCCCTAGGGAATTTGACTATATTATACTACATGCACATAACAAACATTGTAATTAAATTTTACTTCATTGTTTTATAAGCTAAGCATTTAAATTCCCACCATATATAAAATATTAGAAATTACAACTGTAACTGCCCTTTCAAATAAATTCCTCTGTTAGTTTTAGAAGATGTGCATTTTCTCCATGAATCTTAAGTTTAGAGATCTTTTAAGTTGCATATGCAAATCTTAGAAATACCACATTAATTCACACTGTACATCAGATTCAGTTTGTGGTATCGGTTCCTGAGAGATGTGAATATTGTGCAGCACTTTCAGGAGATTAAGGGAATTTACAAGGTCAGAATGCTATTGAACTGTCATGATGGTTAAGAAAAACAGTGCCCATTGATGTACCCCTTAAAAGTAGGTAAGAGCCAAAGAGAGAATTGAATTAATGCAGCATGTTCTTGATCAATATACCTACCAGCCATTAAGCCTTTAATACTGCCACTAGTACATTCATTTTCCACCCCATTATGGTTTTATGAAATTGTATTAAATTTTACTTTAGTGGATTACAAACCAAAATAAAAAAAAAAAAAGAAAGTAAAATATAGCAGATGACTATTTGGCTGTTAATGCTGAAGAGTATTGATATTCTGATTAAATTTCTTTAATAACTTTAGCTCATTTAAAGCACAGAGCAACAGATTTTCACAAAGAACCTCATTACTCTTATATTGTGCAGTAAGTACTTGATTAATATTTTTTACTTTATAGTAAGAAAAAATATTTATAAACATATATGTAAAGTTTAAAATATATTCAACCAATATTAAACTAGTATCAATCTAATATCTACTAAGATCAGACATTTATTTTAAAAGAACACACTGTAGTACAATACAAAATAAATTACTTACACTTTTTAGCAATGTATTCAGTGTAACTGGATTCTCAGTCTGTCTCTTCAGACAGAAGAAAATAATACCAAAGTTGTCAAACTCCAGAAAAGAAAGTTAGAAAATGAATTTTAATAGGAAAATATATACAGCATGAACTTCCTTAGTAGGATTTTATAACTCCAAGAATAAATTATGCCCATTTTCCATTTTCAGAATAGAGGTCCCCTAATTTCAGTCAGAAATGAAACACATTAGTGGAGGAGGAAATGAAGGTTAAGTTGTTACTGTGTGAATCCCTCATTCAGCTCCAGTTTCCATTCACACACATTTCTCATCAAGGTCATTTGTTGGATATAAGTTCTAAAGATTAGTTTGGTAGCAATTATTAAATCCTGTCTTGTTGTACTTGATTATTGCACAGAATATGGTGCAAGTGCTTTCAATAAACAGAACTATTCCCTTGATTAACTTGCAGTGCCTGCGATGTGTGACATGCATTTCTTGGTGGCCATATAAGCAGAATTAAATAAAACAGTTCTGATTCTTGCACACAGAATGCTCATTTCCTTGTTCTGATTTATTTTGACTATTTTCTGTTACCTTCATACACAGATTTAATCTATTTCATCTGATCACAAACAAAGTAGAATTTTTTTTTCTGATCAGAAGAATGTCATATCTTATCAAAACAGGAATCAAATAGTTCCACTAATGTCTTTGTCACCCAGAGATAAATTGACATGATTAACTGGGAGACTAGTACACAAGTAATTGAGATTAGTTGCATAATTGTGACTTTCATCCTCCAGATTAATACTAAGATTACTTTGCTTAGTGTATAATTACCATTACTTCACAAAGAAGAGAATATCTGTCAATACCTTCTTCAGATATTTAATCTGAACTCTGTAACCATGAGTTCTGCTTACTTGTGTAATAAAATGTGCAACATTGCAACTAACATCAGAGATGGCTGGGGCTTGTCATGGAGGTACACTAAGACTAATTAAAATGAAGGACAAACTCAAACAACTTTATTTCACAAAACAGCTAAAACCACACAACAGAAACCAATGAGAAACAGGGGTAAACCAAAAATTAATCTGGTAACATTTTACACATAACAGGTTCGAGGTGTCAGTCAGGATATTGTTACTACACGTCAACACACACATAAATGATGATCATAAGTGTGTGCACACACTCAATCACAAAGGAAACTCTCTCTTTCATGGCTACCCAGAAGGTGTAATTGCTCCCCTGGGGGTAAGGGGTGAAGGCTCACTCAAGGATCTATCCAGAAGAATTCACTCATCAAAGGGAGATGAGGGCACTCAATCCCAGGAAGCTTCCTCAGGCACAGCCCAACCCAAGGGGAGAGGTTTCAAACAGACCCCCTGCTGCTCTGAGAAGACCACTCAGAGGGATCTCTGGCAGCACCCCATTTATAGCCTGGGTCAGATCTGAGCTGTGGTCATAATCTGTCATGATCCAGAAGCTTCTCTGAGCCAAGGTGCCTCATTGACTGTGGACCCTATCTGCTGACCAAGGGGCCCCACCTCTCCTGCTCCCCCTACCAAGCTGTATACATGTGTGGGGGCACAGTGGAGCGCAAAATGTGCAAAATGAGGCACAAAAAAGACGGCGATCGCCATGTTAAAAGCCTCAATCTTCATGGCAGAGGGGGGCAGAGTGTAGCTGTCACAGGGATCAGCACCTTTTCTTATTTTATGTAGAACAAAATGAGTAAATCTTTATCTTATGACCAAGAAGAAGAATGTAGTAGAGGGGTGTTTACTTCATAAATGATTGAATTCTCAGCCAACTTCATGCATCAATGATTTGCAAGACTTAATTCTGGAAAGTCAGATCCACCTAGGCTTACACGTTTATTTTTCCCTCTCTTCCAACACTTGCTGTTACAGCAGTAACTCTAAGAAACAGCACTGAAAAAAACCCTCTGGTCTTGGACACACAGTGCTGTGCGTTTACATTGGCAATATGTTTTGATCCTAAAAAACAACATGTTTGTGCCATTTGCACTAAGTTTTCAGGAGGGATGATAACACTTGTTTTTAATACTAGTATGTGATTTAAAAATCTCAGCACATTCAAATATAAAATACTAAGTTATTTTTTAAAGGCTCTGTTGAAGAAAGACTGAAAAACCACTTCACTCGTACGCATGCTTGGCAGAGATTTGGGGCTGAAACAGCGGACATCTGTTCTGATAGCAAAATGTCCTGAAGGAGATACAGTTGTTGATAAGGTTTTTGCTTTTTTTTTAAAGTTTGCAATAACAGGGCAGTGACCTGGGTTGCATATCTGAAAGGTAAATTGGTCTTATCATGAAAAAAAAAAAAAAAAAGTTTCTGAATGTCTAAATAGAGAAACATATTAATCGTGTTAATTGCAGATTGTTTTAAATTCTGATATGAACAATAACTGTTTGTATGATCAACTTAATTCTGCAATCCTAATTCTAATCTTCACACATATTTATGCTTGATATTTCAGAAAGATGACTGCTGCAAGATTTCCAGAATATCTCACTACTTCAAGCTACTTGAGTGCTTCTTCTTTGAAGTTAATCTTTGATTGCATATACACTTCTTTGATTAGCTTTGTATTCAGATAATAGAAAATTTAGAGATAAAAAAGGTACAGTAAAGCTATGTAAGGTTGCATTGCTCTCACAAACATCTGGCAATTTCTTTTTATTGCTTGTGATTTTAATACAGTGATTTATGTCAGTAGTGCTAGAAATTGTATTTTCATGGGACTACTATAGGTTATGTGTGAAAATTATAAGAAAATCATAGTTAAAGAGTTAGCTATTAAAGGTAGCTATTAACTGTTAAAGATTCATTATTAAAATGAAGTATCAGTAAGGTTCCTTAGGGGCTTGTACTGAATCTAGCGTTAGTATTTTCAGTAATCATACAGATGATGGAACAGAGAATAAACCTGGAGGAGGTGAACATTTGTTGTAAATAAAGATTAGAATTTTAAATTATTTAAAGAAATTGGAGAAATAATCTGAAAAAATGCAAGCTATAATTCAACATGGACAAAAACTACCCATTTTGCAGTTAAGAATAGTCATCTGCATAAATACAAGATAAGGACAAGTAGCAGTTTCATAGAAATTAATATGGGGAAATAATCAAGCTCCAGATAAATCAAACTGTTATTCTACCACCAAAAAATGGCAAACAATATATTGACAAATAACTTTGAAAAACCTGTCTACAAGGTATGGAAAGAGCATCTTCTGCTCTACCCTACATTGCTGAGGTCTGTGCTGGGGAACTGCACCAAGATCTGGACACTGCACTTCCTAAAACTACTGAGCTCATGGATCAAAATGAAAGTAATGTAAATTAACAGTTGTGTAAAAAATGGAGTCCATGAGGATGGGTTTAGAAAGGGATTTATTTAATTTCTAAAACTTAAGACTGAGTATGGAAATGTTAACACTCTCCAAAGTCATCAAAGGCTACTGCTAGGGGGAAGAGAAGAGTCTGTTCTTTATGTCCATATTAAGTGGGTTTCAATCAGAGCAAGGGAGATTCAAGTTGCGGTCTAAAAATAGCTTTCTGCTGGCAACAATAATGAAACACTGGAACAGTTTAATACGGGGAGACTATGGATGCCTTTAAAAAGGGGTTAAGTAAACATTTGTTGGGAGATTCGTAGCTAGAGTTAATATTGTCTTAGATTTGGAAGGTTGACTAGGTGACATTCCAGTCCTCCCCCATTCTATGTGAGCCATGCAGAAACCTACACAGAAGTTCGCCTAAATGTCCTTAAGACAGCTGGAGGCTGGGGGGAACCCTGGCAGATGTATTGACGTATACTGTATATCACGACTCACATTTTGTTATCAGATTGTTACACTTCTGCTAGTGCAAACTCTTAGTCTTGGTGCCTTGTTTGAATTTGGTTTAAAATGTAACTATATTTATATGATATGCATATGATGATAAAATAAGAAAAAAAATGTAGCTTCAGGAGCTACAGCAGAATAAAACCAATTTGAAAAGACCACTTCCACTGGTAAAGGGAGTAATGATCAAATACTTATTTCTTTGGTAGGTGTTCCATGTTCTTATGTTCTGATGATTTTTTTAAAGCACTGTATTCCATCTAGATTTGAAAGATTCTTTATTTTTCCATAGAAAAGTGTTAGACAACTGCATTTCCCTTTTGCTTTATGCCTTTGAGGATTTGGCCCAATCTGCAAATACGCATAAATCTTTCCTACATGATGGTTATCAACAGCCTACACAGAAGTTAGGGCTTATGCAACAGTAACTTTCAGATGTTTTTCAAAAGCTTCAGCACTGAGGTAGATTTTATTTGAAATATAAAATGGATAAAACAGGTGTTATCAACCAGGATTTTTGTCTTTTGTGACACAGTCTCTGTCCCATGAATGAAAGTCTAGATATTACCAAACAGTAAACTTGCTGAAAAATGGGTTGAAAAGCTTTACAATTATAACCTCAAAGCATAAAGGAGACAGTACTATAGAGAGAAATACAGAAGAAACTAATGAAACTTAATGGAGAAACAAAAGGGTAATATTCTATATTTTGAATGGGCTGAAGGGAAGGCGAATTTCCTTACCATACACTTTTTCCTTATAATGAGAACATTAAAGAACAGCAAAACAAACTTACTAAACAACAATATTTACTTTGAAACAAAACTCTATATGTTATTATTTAAAATGTTTAGAGTAAGAAGAATAACTTTTCTTCAAATAACTCTGTTTTGCTATTTATTTGGCTACACCTTAACAAAAATGTATAGAATAAGAAATTATCTCATCAGTTCTTAGTGTTTTCTTGATCTTTTTGATTAGAAAGAAATAAAAATAAATGAAAGAATATCTTGTACTTTTCTAGGTCTAAACCAGCATGGTTCTACACTGAATCAGTCACCTGCCAGATGACATGGTGTGTGGTTTTCCTGCTAGGAATTGCCTATATTTCAAGTTGTTTGTGTAGACAAATTAACATAAGGTACCCTTGGTTTTGGTCAGGGTTATAGTCAAGGATCTATTCAACTTAAGCAATAACAGCAAATTAAAAAAAGAGAAGGAACTATGTCACTCCTTTGAAAATATTTAGTTGCATATGGCATTTACTAAATACCCAATTTTTTTTTTCAGTTGATCAGTTCTAAACATTTACTTCAAGACATTGATTTCAAGAAAAAAAATAATTAAAGTCCAAAAGATAGCTGACAAAGTCCAGAAAACAGTTGCCTTTGAGAGCAAGGGAAGCACAGCCTTTCACATTGAGTAAAGTTTTTAATGTTGTATTTGATGAACTATAACAAAAAAATAGAGTAAAAATCAAACCTGGAGAAAAAAAATCACTGAAGATTTATCATTTATTTTGAAGTTTCCAGCCAAACAATTGAAATAGATAAGCAGTGTAAGACAGGAAAGTTAATGAAAATGAATACAGGGGCCTATATTCATCCTATCCAATTTTGGGTGCATAAATAATGCACCAAGTTAAGAACTTACATGCCTACGGATCTGTACAAAGTCAATGTAGAAGAATAGACTCCTCTATATGGTGCTTGATTTCATCCCAAATCTTAAAATATTTTATGAAAGTGCTGTCTCTTGCAAGCTATAGTGAATAACTTTTGAAGAGACAAAACTGGGACAACCAATATTATCTCTGTATAATGAAAAAGGAAGGCCTGCAAGGAAATCGATGACAGACAAAGGCTAAGAAAAGGGTATTTAGAACATCTTTCTCAACAGGAATGAACAGAAATGATTCCCAAGGAAAGAAAAACAAAAAGTAAAAAAAAAAGAGTTTTACTAAGATGAGCTTCTACAGCTGCATGACCATGACTTTCAACTCTACAAGTATACAAGATCTAAGCATGAAGAGTTCCAGAAATGTGGCCCTATTGGTCCAAGACAATTAAGCGTTAAGTAATTAGTCTGAGTATTCAAAGCTTTTTGAAGTTTTCTGGGTTTTCTTTGAAAAGCTTAAGATGTCTCACACTTTAATTTAGGAAGTCTGAAAATGTGGGATAAATCCACGGTCCAAAGTATTAGGAAAAACACTTGTCAATATTTTATATTCCAAACTTGCATTAGTTTAGAATATAAAACTTATTCACTAGTTTATATTCCTTGCAAAGAATACAAAACTAGAACTATGGATATTTCAACCAAATTTAATCTTCACCTATTCACATTTTTTAGGGAATTGTTTTATTTCACATTTATAGGCAATTGTAATATTGGATCTGCTTCTCTATTCTCTTCAGTTTACAGTGACTCTAGCAGAATAACTGCACTGTTAAGTAGTGTATTGCATTTGTGTGGCAAGGTTTTGGTAGCGGGGGGGCTACAGGACTGGTTTCTNATTGTAATATTGGATCTGCTTCTCTATTCTCTTCAGTTTACAGTGACTCTAGCAGAATAACTGCACTGTTAAGTAGTGTATTGCATTTGTGTGGCAAGGTTTTGGTAGCGGGGGGGCTACAGGACTGGTTTCTGTGAGAAGCTGCTAGAAGCTTCTTCTATTTCCTATAGAGCCAATGCCAGCTGGCTCCAAGATGGACCTGCTGCTGGTCAAGGCTGAGTCCATCAGCAATGGTGGTAGCGCCTCTGGGATAAAATATTTAAGAAAGGAGGGGGAGGGGAGGGCAGGCAGACACCAGCACAACTGCAGCCAGAGAGAGGAGTGAGAATATGTGAGGGGCACAACCCTGCAACAACACCAAGGTCAGTGAAGAAGGAGGGGGAGGAGGTGCTCCAGGCACAGAAGCAGAGATCCCCCTGCAGCTCCTGGTGAAGACCATGGTGAGGCAGGCTGTTCCACAGCAGCTCATAGAGGTTAACGGTGGAGCAGATATCCACATGCAGCCTGTTGGAGGACCCCACACTGGAGCAGGTGGATGGCTGAAGGAGGCTGTGACCCCATGGGAAGCCCAGGCTGGAGCAGGCTCCTGGCAGGATCTGTGGACCTGTGGAGAGAGAGAGGAGCCCACACTGGAGCAGGTTTGCTGGCAGGACTTCAACCCCGTGGGGGATCCACGCTGGAGCAGTCTGCTCTTGAAAGACTGCACCCTGTGGAAGAGACCCAGACTGGAGCAGTTTGTGGAGGACTACAGCCAGTGGGAAGGCCCCACGTTGGAGAAGTTCATGGAGGACTGTCTCCTGTGGGAGGGACCCCATGCTGGAGCAGGAGAAGTGTGTGAGAAGTCCTCCCCTGAGGAGGAAGAAGCAGCAGAGACAATGTGTGAAGACTGACTGCAACCCCATTCCCCATCTCCCTGTGCCACGCGGGGGGAGGAGGTAGAGAAATTGGGAATGAAGTTAAGCCCGGGAAGAAGGGAAGGGTGAGGGGAAGGTGTTTTCAGATTTAGTTTTTATTTCTCATTATCCTACTCTGATTTAACTGGTAGTAATTTAAACTGATTTCCCCAAGTTGAGTCTGGTTTACCTGTGATGATAGTTGGTGAGTGATCTCTCCCTGTCCTTATCTCGACCCACGAGTTTTTCGTTATATTTTCTCTCCCCAGTCCAGCTGAGGAGGGGAGTGATAGAGAGGCTTTGGTGGGCACCTGGCATCCAGCCACGGTCAACCCACAAGTAGATATGTAGGACTCCATTATTACTTTCCCTTATTCTAGTTCTGGCAAAGATTAAGATATTTTAGAGACTGTTCTACTGTTATCTGCTGTCAGAAGATCCCAAGAGAAAGTCTTCAGTCTTGGTTTAATTCTTACACATTATATGTATTTTTTTTCTCCAAAATGTATCAACAATTCATCGTTGAAACATGTTAAGGTTTGCACAAAGTGGAATAATCTTCATCTCCACTTCCTTTGTACTTTTGGAATATAAATACTAGAAAATACTTCTATAGCAACTTTCATTACAACAACATGTATATTACTATAGAAGTACATACTAGATTATTTTATAAATTTACAGATCATGTTATGAGTTTACCAACTGAGAAAGAGGGGGAATCTAATCCAAGTGATATCAAATGGTATTTTCTGGTGGAACAGCAGTTTCCCCAAACAAAAGAAAAGGAATTTTTAGCATTTAGTTCTAATTTGACAGAATAGTTATCATTGTATAGGCACTTTAAGTCATGTTACCTATGCCTTTCTTCTGATTTTACCTGGTTTCATAATGAAGAGGATCAGACTATTCCCCAAATTTACAAAATTATGATAAATCATATCTTTACGGTTATTTTGATTTAATAAGCTAGGTTTCTGTTTTCAGTGATTTCACTTTTTTTTTTGATAGATTCCATTCTGATTTAATTTTACACTGATGTGTTTTAAACATTTCTTACCAATATTGACAACTTGACCATTGACATTTTAGGTGAGTGTGACCAAACTTATATGGCTCTGAATCCAATCTTTAAAAGTAGGATAATGGGAATTTTTGAAAAACACTCTTACTTCTTGTGAAGACACAAACAACTCAGTATTTCTAGCTATATATTAAAAAATATTTCAAATGTCGTATTTCAAACAGTTAATATTTCAGATGTTTCCGACAGCTGAAGAAAAAAGAATTGTAGTAGAGTATGTGATGAGTTTTGGTAAATGCAGCCAGCATAAATAAAAGGAGAAATACAGTGCTTTGTTTGTCTTCATAGTACTGGGTTTCTATGTATGAAAAAAAACAGCAATCTAAACTTTCTTCGGTAGCACTGTTGAATATAAGAAACGGTGAACTAAACTATAATCCTTACATGAGTACAACTGTCACTAAAGTCAATAGGAATCCTGT
Organism: Scopus umbretta; assembly: GCA_013400535.1. Taxonomy (NCBI): domain Eukaryota; kingdom Metazoa; phylum Chordata; class Aves; order Pelecaniformes; family Scopidae; genus Scopus; species Scopus umbretta. Next base: position 7,343 of record VZTL01024662.1, on the reverse strand, counting down.
TGTGTATGAAAAGGGGATATTTGGCCCTTAGTGGCTGTGAATGAAGTACTGTATGGCAGTGATGCTTAACAAGCATGGATATGACAGCTGGAAGACGAATATAAGAATAGATTGGAAGAGATAGCGAGTCTGACTATATGTACAATCTTTTCTGTAGAAATGAGCTAAAAGTAACATCTCAAGTACTGTAGCTCTTCTTGCCACTAGCAGCTATTTTTATAAAGCCAGAATAAGCGAAATGGCCTATAGGCCAAATGTTTCTATGGAGAATAAAAATTGAATTATTTCCTGAAGCTGAATACGATACCCAATTTACAGTACCAATAACAAAATCAACTGACCTTAATGCAGAAGTTTGGGCACTGAGACTCTCGAGAAGTTATACTCACTAACACTATCCATCGTTTTTTGCAAGCTGTGAGCAGACTCTTGATTTCATTTTGGAGGAAAAAAGGGAAATACTTAAGATATATATACATAAGTAATGGCAGAGAATCAGAATCTAAGTAGGTTTAGACTGTGCCATTCACATCATTCTATCTGGAAGTAGAAATTTTTATAACATTTGGTATTCCTGGAAATGCCTGAAGGGACAGGCATTTTGAGTCCTTTAAGACATCTTTGTTATTTTATAATTCAGGTGTATATAAGTTTAAATTAGTACAGCTGAACTTCAAACAATGTATAAATAATTTTAGTCCTGTTTAAATGCACTGTACTGATACTCAGATTAATTTTCATTTAAGATTTTTTTTTAATGAAAAGATAATATGGCAATTTTGTAAAAAGGATTCCTTCTTTAGAAATTAGGTATACATAAAGTAGCCCAAGATACCTAATACTGTTGAGCATCTGTACCCGTCATACCACTTTCAGTGCACTTTGCAACTAAACCAAATTGATTATTGTCAAGAGAAACAGCAATATAAGTTTAGATGGGAATAAAAGTCTCAAACTTTGGTCTCTAGATCTCACACCTCTAAAGAGCACTATTAAATTAAAATTTGCCTAGGGCTTTGCATGCTGGTCATAAATCTTAAAAAGAAGAGGCATTACCTACTTAATGGATAATTAGGGAAGTCTGCTTAGGGAAGGATAACATTTCAGTGAGGGCCTTTTAGAACGAGTAGTGGGTTTTTTTAAACTCTGGAAGTGTAAAGTCCTCCTTGGATCTGAGCTCCATTCAAAGTGTTGGATAGATAAAAAGCAACACTCAGGCAATGTGGGAGCTGAGTTCCTTGTGGAGAAGGGTGGACATTAAAGAACTTCATACATATACAGATTTTATCTTCTTCCTGAAAAAGGAAGCCCTTAAAGTGCTTCCTAAGACAGACCATAAGGCTAACACTTGATCAATGTGCTTGTATTTATATATCTGTATTATTCAAATTGATTTTACACAGTTTTGAGAATATCTTATTTTGTTGTAATTACAGTAAATACTGAGAAAAATATTTTCATATTTCAGTCATACAGAACTGATGTAGGTACCTGCACAAAGCGAACAGAATTCAGACCTTGTTAATATCCATTACCAATACATGAGAAAGAAGACAGAAACACAAACCAAAACCCCCAAAACAAACCAACAAAAAAAACCCAAAACAAAGCAAAGCTAGATACTGAGTTTCCAAAGTGTTTTGAGGAAGTACTCAGTAGCAAAGTAATTTCCTACATTAATTTTGAACATTGGGTCTTTTTGCTTTTTAATAAAAATTGAAGACATCTGGGAACTGTTATTGCTTCAGCTCTTTCCTAAAATACTGTAATGTGTGCCCTTTAATAAAAGAGCTCTGGAATAATATTCCACTAGGCAAATTTAATAAAGCTCTAGGGTGCATTCTGAAATCCTTCCTCCAGTCTGCAAATAAATGCAAGCTGTTTCCATAAAATACAAACCTGGACCACTCTGGATTTGAATAGCTGCAGCTGAGAACAGTATTGTACTTTTTGTACAATAGAGACCACTATAGTTATTCATTAGCTAGTAAATGATCATTTTGTTTTGTAGTATGGCAGCTCAGAAAGTATATCTTTGTTTCATTGGCAAAGGTTCCACAAATTCATAAAAATAACAATGGTTTTAACTAATAAGTAATTCTAGCAACAAATCTTTAATTTCCTTATCCTTTTGCAGATCATTTGTATAATAGGGAAAATAATATCTGCCAAATGTGACAAAACAATAATGTGACTGAATAGTTTTTAGGGATAAACGGGTGAGGACTGTAATCAGAAAGACCTTCAGTAAAATTTAAGATTCTCTACACAGTGCAATATCTGAATTGACTATAACAGATAAGTAGGGATGTCATGCTGAACGGTGCAGACAAAAAGTAATATTGCGAGTTTGCTCATTCTGTAAGCATTTTCTAGCTGGAGGTACTGATCTTGAACATAGGTGTTCAGACTTTTTAATTAAATAGAGCTACTAAATGTGGAGAAATGAACTCATGAACAGTGTTAACTGGGGAGAGGCCTGAATAAGGAGGGGAGAGAAAACCAAAATACTGCATGAGTAATTCCTGAATTACAAGGAATAAACACAAAAAAGTCTGAATTGACACTGTACAGACAACTAGAAAAAAAATTAATCCATCCTAACTTTTTAATGAATGAATTTGTAACTTTTACATGATTGAATTTGTAACTTTTACAACATTTTGATCCATTTTAGTTTATACATGTTTAATCTTTAAAAAATAGATTTATGTTAATGGCTTGAAAATTTTCAATTCAACAATATTATTTCTTATTATACACTTAAAATACATTAATTCTCATCTTTCTGTAACATTGCTATGTTTGGTTAATTATGGTGATTATTATTTGTAAGAGAAAAAAGAGAAACATACATTTTATTGGAAAAAAATGTATATATGAAATTAATCTGACTCCAAAGACAAAATGAAATTAAATAAGTATGACAACACCTATAATTGATTTATTCCATGTTACGAGAATTTAAATATTTGATTTTTAAAATGTCTGGATCATAGTGCAGATTTTTGCACAGATGAGTAAAGGAAAAAAAATAGTCATTAAGAAACTCAGATAGGTCCCTATGACAGATTTCCAGCTTAGAATATAATGTCAGAACAACAGAAACTTAATATAGATGTCTACAACTGTTCTACTTGCTTAAGGCTTCCTTTATTTTAGATATAAAGATGCACTTTTAAGACTCAGTTTTTCTGACTGGTTTCAGACATCTGCGTAGGGTGGGATGAATCACATCCCAAAACTGCTTATTTATCTCCATGACTATAAAGGTAGTCTATATGTTTAAATTTTTAAAGGTAAATCCAACCATGGGAATCTGAAACTGAGATTAGTGGTGTTATGAACATTTACCCTATAGCAAAGATTATTTCCCTGATCTTTGTCTCAGAAAAGCGTATTTTCCAGCTGTTGAACCTAAAGCTAAGATTATTACAGTCTGTAAAAGAGATATTTAACACAATCTTCCTAAGGTTATGTCTAAAAGAGCATAGAATTAAGTGTTCCTAACTTTTAAGAAATACAGAAGAGCAGGATACCACTTTAATTACATTTGAAAGGTATAATCTATGTACTAACAATATCTCTGTTAGTAATACCTCTCTTGCAGCCACTGTACGTAGTCCACACTGTGCAATTATCTCTGTCGTTTCCAGTAACAACCAGGAAAAAGAAGGAGTGTTTGGAAAGACTAGAGTCAAATTGCAGCTGCTAGAAAGTACGGAAAGAATGAGTACATAATCACAACACCACTTTGGAAACAAGAACAGTTTAAGATACTACTATATCCCAATGGGTCAGCTGTAGAAATTGTAGAATACCTAGAACAGGATATATTTTAGCCAAGTTGCCAAGAACCATCTCCAGGACTACTCTCACACAAAATGATTTGAAGTTGCACTGAAATGGATTAGGATTCCTCAAAGGGTTTCTCTGTTGGCTTTACTGTGGGAGTGGTAGACTCCAGGTAAGTGGTGGTCATCTATAGCTGTGAAGAGTAATGTCTTCAATTACACCTATTGCATTCATAAGAATATATGTATTTATGCTGTAAAATACGGAGCAGGTATGGTTATTTTCTATCTTTGATAAAAAGCTGAATATGTTACCACAGCATTTCAGTAAAGAAAGTATATGTCATTCTGTGGCAAAACTAGCAATGATTTGACAGTGTACTTAGCTCTGTGTTAAATACAAGTACTTTTTTCATCAATGTTCTGTGAATAGTGTTTTCAGTCATAGCACATCACATCCTGAAAAAATGTAGTAGTTAAATAGATCTTAACTTCATGTATGGAACATTTCATTGTTATTGCAAAATAAAGAGTAACAGCCTAACTAGTCATAATTGTTAAGTACTTTCTTCTGTAATGTTGCACACCTGAAGAAAAACAAACCCAAACTTTTAAAGACTCTAGTAGGGCACTTTAAACTGTAGTGATTAAATCTGAATTTGGAATGAAACTTCAAGAGCTTCAAATTACAAATAAATGTAATTCTCATAGGAAGGTAAAGTAGAAACTGTTCAGATATGCTGGATTAGTCTTTCTGTTTCCAAGATTTTTGTTCTCATGATCATTTTTAGTAATGCTTCGTTACCTTGAACAAGCACTTGCAAACCTATCAGACTAAAATTCATAACTTTTGTTGTCTGTCCCTCTTCTATTTTTATGAATTTGTAAGGCTTGGTGAACAGGTCAGCAGTGCAAATTGTAGTACTAGTACATAATGTAGATTTTATTTGGTGAAGTAGTAAGCATTGTTGCAACTGTATAATTTTTTAGGCATATATGTATGAGTATATATGTATGTCAGGAATCTAGACACTACTGTGATGAGAAGTTTCAAGCAAAAAAATGAAGTTTACTAAATTTATTAACAGACATTATACTATTGGCTAGTTCTTACACAACATTAATCGTTATTAGTGCATTTTCAAAACTTTGTCTTTAGTGCTTATATCTTAAATAAGCTCTGAGCGTACAATATTATGGAGCTGAAGCTGTTTAGTTATCATTGATATCTACAGTCCTTGGTAGCTGTTAGTCGCTGAGGCCCACGAGATCGGTCTAGGGAGCTTATTGCCAAAAGAAGTCAGAAGTGAAGTGAGCCTGTCCTCTTTCTTCTCTGATTTTCCTTGCTTATACCTGATGTTTCTTCACTGTTGTGCCCCTCACAAAGGGTCTGTGAGGGGATCTTATCTGCTCCTGGTACTGCTTTCACCATTTTTGATTTTGCTAGTCATCTTTCTTATGTATTTGGATGCAGGATGTATGCAGGATGCCTTGCCTACTCAAAATCTCTTATTTTGCCTATCTTGTCCTTTTACTAGCTTTTGTTGCTTAAATGCTTCCTACATGCAACTACATGACTTTCTTTGCTCCTTTGGTGGTCATGTAGATCATATACTTATGCAAAATGCTCATACATTGTCTTTAGCTATGCCATGACAGTGTTGCAGAATGCTTATATACTATTGCTTTTTACACTACTTTATACTACATTACTATGCTTATATTCAATTATATCCTGGTTAATATATTTATAATTCATAGGCCTTTATTTTGGCTACAAACTCTTTCATGTAAAAAATAATAGTAATAAGAAAAACAACACAGATGGAAGCAGTTTCAAATTTACTTTTCAGCAGCAAAATTATGCCACATTACTATAATTATTTTGGGAGTACCATTAGACCTTTATAAATTTTACAGGCCTGATTCATGAGCTCATTAAGGCTAGTCAATCTTTTATGCAGTTGTTTAACAGTAAGTACACTGTACAAGCTAGTGGGACTTGTTACAGAGTTAAAGTTAAGCATTTGCTTAGCTACTGTGATGAAATGAATTTTGAGGCCACATTTACACTTTGCAGTAGTGTACAGTAGAGGCTTCTTTACACTTTTTGATCTAGCAGCCTCCAGGATGAGAAGTGGCATATACTCATGAGTGTGACTTTTTCTGGCTGAGAATGAAAGGTCTATATACGGTGTGAAAAATGACATAAATGGTTACACTGCATTTGAAAGCCTGACTTCAATCCCTGCATAGACTTGAAAGGGTTAATGTACCAGCTGGTGTCTCAGAGCTGAGATAGAGTATATTCTTTCTCTTGAAATAATTGTTTATATCGGCTTTATGTTGTTTTGGGGTGGAAAAAGCTTACCTGAAGCAAGTTTCACTAGAAATGTAACACAGCTTCCCAGTGTAACAAAATCCTGGCCATACTAGAGTAATAGGCCTTTTCCTAGCCAAGTGGAGCAAGAACACCTTCGACAAGCAAGTGAGGTAAAATGGACCAGCAGGTCAGACATCTCAAAAATCTATCTGAACTAGCTGAATTTTCATCAATTAGAACTGGGTTTATTGATTCTGTCCCTCAGTTACAAGCACAGCATAGGTTAGCTCTAATACTGAGGACATTAAAAAGAGCAAGTCTAAAAAAGATAAGGACAAATGACAGACAACTGTTTTACGCTATAAGGTGGGTTCAGATTCATGGGGGATGGTAACTGTGTGAGTCTGACTTATCTTTCTAGCAAACCATTTCCTTGGAAACACAGTCACGATTGCAGTACAATTATGCTTCTTAATTACATCAATATTATAAGGTCTGCAATTTGCATCTCAAGTATTTATAGGCTGTTATTAGATCTACTTGAAAGAAGTAGAGACTGCTCATCCATGTTAGTCCTCTATTTGTCCATTGCACAGATTAGCAATGATCATTAAAGACAGGAGAACTAATGAAGTATGAGAATCGCACAGAAGATGTATCTAGAATATACAGGAATAGTTGTAGCTTCCTATTAGAATCTTTCTGTCTCTGTGGTAATAATTTCAGTCTTGCAAATGACTAAAATAAACAATGAAAAGCTCATCCTGATTTGTTTGCTCATTAATTTAATAATTTAGTAAAGCTGTGTGTTTACTCAGCTGAAAGACTAGTTGCTTAGAGAATATTTTTACACTGTAATACTAAACGTTTACGTACATCTTTTCACATACAGTTCTGGTGTGGGCTAGGGTCCTAAATATAATGAAGAAGGATGTTATTTTCTGTCAAATTGTCATCTATAAAAAAGCACATTTATCACAACATATATGATGACATTTTCATAACATTTTACTCCTACAGTGTTATCAGTGGAAACTGGAGGAACTCAATGAGAAACATTCCTTTCTTCACTCGTTTTATTTCCAGTAGAGCATAAATTGAGAGTCCTATGGTAAAGGTTGTGCTGATATGTTTTGAAGGTAGTTATATTTTGCTATGCAATTCTATCAGTTCTAGTTTGGATGTTTCAATTTCTCAGACCTGAAGTCTTGATAAAGTTCGAAGAG